>CM037641.1:8427135-8442917 GCA_015227895.2 Colaptes auratus | reverse complement strand
CCAGCCACCTGCAAGCACAGAGCTGGTGTTTGAACCCAAATCCTTGCCTGGCCACATGCCTGGGCACCCCAGGCACTCAGCCCTGTGTTGCTTCCAGACCAGGCAGGGCTTGTTAGGATGCTGCTAACGAGCCAGGTGATATTGTGTGGGCTTCTGAACCTGGGGCATCTGACTTGCACTCCGTCTCCATGCTCTCTCTGTTGAGACCAGCCACACCTCCGTGCTTGGCACTCCTGGCTGCCTGCCATCAACGTCCAAGGAAACGAGAAGCCTCTGTTTTAACAGCTGAAGGCCCAAAACTCAGGCTCTGAGGATGCCAAAGGAGACGAAGGCAACAGCCCCAGGCATCGTGTGAGTGGCCCTCACTCGGCTGCGGTGCAAACTGCTCTAGGTCCCAGTGAACTGGATCCAAAGAGGGTCTGTGTCTGCAGCTGGCTTCTTCCTGGGAACACAGAGCAAACCTGAGCCGCTGAAATGGTTAGAAAGAGTTACAGCTGGGCTCAATGGTCTTAGGTCTTAGAATAGAAGAGAGTTAAGCAGGTTGGAAGAGACCTCTGAGATCATGGAGTCCAACCTATCACCCAACACCATCTCATCAACTCAACCATGGCACCAAGCACCCCAGCCAGGCTCTTCCTCAGCACCTCCAGGGATGGGGACTCCACCACCTCCCTGGGCAGCACATTCCAATGGCAAATCACTCCTTCTGTGCAGAACTTCTTCCTAGCATCCAGCCTAAAGAGCTCTGTGATTCTGTGGGGTGTTGGTGGTGAATAGCTGGCTGAGGATGAGCCAGCAGTGTGCCCAGGGGGCTAAGAAGGGCAACAGCATCCTGGCTTGGATCAGCAACAGTGTGGGCAGCAGGACTAAGGTGGGGATTGTCCCCATGCACTCAGCACTGATCATGCCACACCTCCATACTGGGCTCAGTACTGGGAGCCTCACTCCCAGGGGGACATTGAGGTGCTGGAGTGGATCTAAAGAAGGGCAAGGAAGCTGTTGAAGGGTCTAGAGGACAAGCCTTGTGAGGAGTGGCTGAAGGAACTGGGCTTCTCTAGCTTGCAGAAAAGGAGGCTCAGGGGAAACCTGGTTCTCTGCAAGTCCCTGGAAGAAAGCTGGGGAGAGGTGGGGCTCAGTCTCTTTTCCCAAGGAACAAGTGATAGGGCAAGAGGAAATGGCCTCAAGTCGTGCCAGGGGAGGTTTAGGTTGGACATGAGGAACAATTTCTTCCTTGAAAGGTTTGCCAAGGGGTGGACCAGGCTGCCCAGGGCAGTGGTGGAGTCCCCATCCCTGGTGGGGTTGGAAAGTCTCACTGATGTGGCTTCTGAGGGCCATGGTCGAGCGGTGACCTGGCAGTGCTGGGTTACTGGTTGGCCTTGATGATCTTGAAGGTCGTTTTCCAACCTGAATGATTTAGTGAGCTCATGAAAAGCTGCCAGCAGCAGGGCCCCGTGGCCCTGTGCCTGTTACAAGCTGCAAGACTCACGCTGAAGCCAAGTGCTGGCTGCCTCCCACTGCCCCTGCTCCCCATCCTACTCCCAGACTCGTACTCCAGGCCCCCCACCAGCTTTGCTGCCCTGCTTTGGACATCCTCCCAGTGGTGAGGGCCCCAAACCAGAACCCAGCGTTGGCAGGGTGGCACCACCAGTGCTGTGAACAGTTCCAGTGCAGGGGCAACCCCTGCCCTGCTCCTGCTGGCCACACTGTTGCTGATCCAAATCAGGCTGCTCCTTGGCCGCCTGGGCACACTGCTGGCTCACCTTCAGCCAGCTGTCAGCCGGCACCCCCCCGGGTCCTTTTCCACTGGGCAGGTTCCAGCCACCCTTCCCCAAGCCTGCAGCATTCATGGGGTGGTTGTGACCCAAATGCAGGACCTGGCACTTGACCTCGTTGAGCCTCACCCCCTTGGCCTTCCCCCATCACCCCAGCCTAACCAGACCTCTCTGCAGAGCCTCCCCACACTAGAGCAGATCCACACTCCCGTCCAACTTGGCATCGTCTGCAATTAGCAGAGGGGGGGGTGTGGTGTGGAAAATTCTTGTGGTGCTCTGCAGATGAGCAGCTCCTCTCTCAGGGCACCTACTGCCCCTGTCCAGGCACACCAGGTCCCCCCTGGGCACCCAGTGCCACTGCTGTGGCTGGCCCTCAGCCCGGAGTGGAGCCCTGCACGTGCTCACGTCTGCTTCGCCCTCCTCTCATGCTGCGCTTTTAATTCAAACCAAACGGCTTCTCCTGCCTTCTCCTCTGTGGAAGGGGGGGGTGGGTGACCTGCCAGGATGGTTCCAGGCCAGCCATGGCACCCTGCCAGCTCAGAAGGCCCACCACAGCTGAAGGAACAATGAGGATTCTTTGCTGGGTTCCATTTTACTTGGCTGGATGCGATTCTCGGTACTTGTGCGGGTTTGGCTTGCAGTCCCCAGCCCTGGGCTGCACTGGAGACCCAGTCTCAAGGCAAAGAGGAGGGAAGAGATGGTTCCCACCCCCCCCACTGCCTGGATCAATGCTTTTGGGTGTAGCAGAGTGATGGGCTCCAAAGTGGGGCTCTGCTGGGTGGCACGGAGTGTGGCTGCACGAGGCATTGCTGCAGCGGTGCTAGAAGCTGCTGAAAGCAAGAGGCTCACCCCAGATTTCCATCCTTCCTCTCCAAACCCAAGTGTGGTGCTGTGGCAGCTGGTGCAAGGCCAAGACAGGATTGGGGTGGGTGGGCAGCAGATCTCTGCCATGCAGTATGAAGGATGCTCTATAGCCAGGGTGGGTTTGTTCCCTTGGGGAGAGCCCTGCTGTGCAGTGCTCCATAGCCAGGGTGGGTTTCCTCCCCTGGGGAGAGCCCTGGCAGCCCTGGGGTGCAGGTGCTCCATAGCCAGGGTGGGTTTCCTCCCCTGGGAAGAGCCCTGGCAGCCCTGGGGTGCAGGGTGTCTTGTTTGGAGGCTGAGCAAAGCGCACCCAGCGCTGTGCAGACCTGCCGAGCCAGCCTGATGGTCTTGATTATGGAGCAAGAGGTTGAGCTCAGGTCCCAGACCAACAGCCAGGAGGGAAGCCCAGACTGTTACAAGTCAAATTCAAAGCTCTGTGGGGGCAAGAGGCCATTCTTAAGGCCTGTTTTCAGGAAAGGGAAGCGGGGGCTGTTGGCAGCCAGTCCTCTGACATGAGCTGGGGGAAGCCTTGAGGCTCTGCCCCAGGCTGTGACCCACCTGGCAAAACCTAGAGCCACCCTCAGCATCCTTCTCCAACACCTCAGCAAGCAGCCTCCTTCTCCAACCATGGAGAAAGCTGTGGGGCCAAAAAGGAGCTTGGGGGAATGAAGCTTTTGGGGGGGATGAGGCTTTTGGGGGGGGATCATAGAATCAGTCAGGGTTGGAAGGGACCACAAGGATCATCTAGTTCCAACCCCCCTGCCATGGGCAGGGACACCCCGCACTAGATCAGGCTGGCCAGAGCCTCATCCAGCCTGGTCTTAAACACCTCCCTGGACAACCCATTCCAGGGGATGAAGGTGGGCTTCCACCTCCCAGCACCAAGGATTCATGGGATGTCCAATTACTCGGTGAGAGGAGATGCTTTTTACTTCCCAGGAGGCTAGACAGCCTGCTCCATGGGAGGTTTCTCAGGTCCCCCTCTCCTCCATCTCTTGCAGTCTCCAGGCCACAGACATCCCCCGAGGAGTTAAGGCGCTGATGGGGAACGTCAACCGCCTGAACGAGAGCTTTCGGGACATGCAGCTGAAGCTGCTGCACCTACCTCTGAAGGGGGACGTGCTGGAGCACGTCTGGAGGCTCCAGGACCTCCTGCAGAACCACTCGGACTCCTTGTTCCTCCTGACGGGGTCGCTGCAGAAGCTGGAAGGGCTCCTCTGGAGCCTGCAGACCCAGGCCAGCCAAACCGACAAGGCGGTGTCGAGCCTGTGGGACAGCCTGGCCCAGCAGGGCGACGCGGCTCAGCAGGAGCTCTACCGGCTCTGGGTGGAAGGCAACAGCAGCCGGCTGCTGCTGCAGCACCACGAGCACCTGCTGAGCCGCCTGGGCGGCAGGCTGGAGGCCCTGGGCGAGCAGGTGGGCAGCGTCAGCGGCGCCCTGGACGCCGTCAACAGGAGCTTCGCCTACGACGTGGGCATCCAGCGCAGCCGCATCCGCGACCTGCAGGGGCTGGTGGGCAACGCCAGCCAGGACGCCCGGCGGATGCGCCTGGTCCACATCGCCATGGAGCAGCAGCTCAAGCACGAGCTGGCCCTCCTCAGCAACGTGACCGAGGACCTGAGGCTGAAGGACTGGGAGCACTCCCTGGCGCTGAGGAACATCTCGGTGATCCGGGGTAAGCCCGGGCGGGGAGGCGCCGCTCAGCCTGCCGAGCGGCTGCCAGGGCAGGGAGCCCTTCCAGGCTGGGGAGAGGGCTGCAGCGCAAGCCTGGAGAAGAGAGGGCTCCCAGGAGACCTTCTTGTGGCCTTCCAGTAGCTGAATGATTCCTACAAGAAAGCTGGGGAGGAACTTTTTGGGGGTGTCAGCTTGCCTGCAGCCCAGAAAGCCGACCAGAGGCTGGGCTGCAGCAAGAGAAGCGTGGCCAGCGGGGCGAGGGAGGGATTCTCCCCCTCTACTCAGCCCTGGTGAGACCCCACCTGGAGTACTGCCTCCAGTTCTGCAGCCCCTAGTACAGGAAGGATCTGGAAGTGCTGGAAGGTGTCCAGAGAAGGGCCACGAGGATGAGCTGAGGGCTGGAGCTGCTCTCCTGTGAGGACAGACTGAGGGAGTTGGGGCTGTTCAGTCTGGAGAAGAGAAGGCTCCGAGGAGACCTTATTGTGGCCTTCCAGTATCTGAAGGAGGCCTACAAGAAAGCTGGGGAGGGACTTCTGAGGGTGTCAGGGAGTGATAGGACCAGGGGGAATGGAACAAAACTAGAAGTGGGCAGATTCAGATTGGATGTTAGGAAGAAGTTGTTCCCCATGAGGGTGGGTGAGACACTGGCACAGGTTGCCCAGGAGGTGGTGGAAGCCTCATCCCTGGAGGGTTTTAAGGCCAGGCTGGATGTGGCTGTGAGCAACCTGATGCAGTGTGAGGTGTCCCTGCCCATGGCAGGGGGGTTGGAACTGGATAATCCTTGAGGTCCCTTCCAACCCTGATGATTCTATGATTCTATAAGCTCTATGCCACAGAGCTGGGTTTGCTTAGCCTGGAGATAGGAGGCTCAGGGGAGACCTTATTACTGTATACAACTACCTGAAGGGAGGTTGTAGCCAGGAGGGGCTTGGTCTCTTCTCCAGAAGAGCACCATCACCAGAACGAGGACACAGTCTCAAGCCGTGCCAGGGGAAGTTTTAGGCTCAAGTGAGGAGAAAATTCTTCACAGAAAGAGAGATTGGCCATTGGAATGTGCTGCCCAGGGAGGTGGTGGAGTCCCCATCCCTGGAGGTGTTCACAAAAGGCTTGGATGTGGCACTTGGAGCCAGGGTTTAGTTGTCAGGAGGTGTTAGGTATTAGGTCACAGGTCAGGTTGGACTTGATGATCTCTGAGGTCTTTTCCACCTGGTTGATTCTATGATTCTGTGAGCCCAGCCACAGCTGGCTGCCATCACCACTAAACCATGTCCTGAAGTGCCACTCCCACAGCTTCTTGAACACCTCCAGGGATGGTGATTCCACCACCTCCCTGGGCAGCCTGTTCCAACCCTTGCCTGTTCCAGGCCTCACCTGAAATATTGCATCCAGTTCTGGGCTCCCCAGTTCAAGAGACCCAGGGATCTGCTAGAGAGAGTCCAACAGAGAGCTACCAGGGTGGTTAAGGGACTGGAGCACTGCCCTGTGAGGAGAGGCTGAGAGCCCTGGGGCTGTTCAGTCTGGAGAAGAGAAGACTGAGAGGGGATTTAATAAATGTCTATAAATACCTGGGGCTGGGGGTCAAGAGGGAGGGCACAGGCTCTGCTCACCTGCACCCTGTGATAGGACAAGGGGCAATGGATAGAAACTGCAGCACAGGAGGTTCCACCTCAACACCAGGAGGAACTTCTTCCCTGGGAGGGTCCCAGAGCACTGGAGCAGGCTGCCCAGAGAGGTTGTGGAGTCTCCTTCTCTGGAGACTTTCCAGCCCTGTCTGGATGTGTTCCTGTGTGACCTGTGCTGAATTCTCTGCTCCTGCTCTGGCAAGGGGTTGGACTCGATGATCTCCAGAGGTCCTTTCCAACCCCTAACATCCTGTGACTCTCTAAGTGACTCTCTAAGTGGTCCTCCATCCACAGTAGGAGGAAAGCTCCCAGGGTTCCCTCAAAGAGGCCAGGAAAAAGCTCTGCCAATTTCTTTGTGAGCATGAAAGTGAACAAGAGTGAGTGTGGCAGAGAGGGAGGGAGGTTGTCCTCCTTCATGCTGCAGTGATCAGGCAGAGGGCTGCCCACCAGTGCCCTCAGTCCTCATCCATCACATCCCTTGCTTTACCTTTCACTCCATTTTCCCTCTGCTGTCTCCTTCTCCTTTACCACCCTCAGCCCCTCCCAAGTCACAGAGTCAGGGCATGGGGGACAGTTGCTGTCTCACTTCTAGGCTGCTGGTCTGCACCTGTGGAGGTGCAATGGGCTGTTGCTTATCTCTGGTGCTTCCAGATGGGGAAGGAAGGAGCTGAGGCCAAGGCACTTGCTCCTTCTGGCCACCTGCTGAGCCAGGAGAAGACAGATGTGGTTTACACTGCCACAGCTGCATCTCCCCATGCAGGCCAACCATCACCCTTGTGTACCCATAGCTCTCTGGGCTCATTACCCCGGGTCCTCCTTGGAGGGTGTTTGTTCCACGTTGGACATGGTGGGAGCATGTTGCACCCACTGCTTGGAGGGTTTCACAGCTGCCCACCCAGCCCCAGTGCCTTCTCTTCCTCCCCCACTGCCATGGGAAAGATGTCATCACCTCTTGGATGAAGCTGCTGAGGAAAGGCACCAACGTGGAGCCTGTGCTCCTCCACCGAGCAACCCCTTCCCAACCTGAGTGATCAGCTGCTGCCCTGACACATTCTTGGCATCCCTGACTTCTCTTTCTCTCCTTCCCTCTTCCTCCTCTGGTTTCTGTCAGCAGTGATGGGGGGGGATGGTTAAAAGCAGTGCAAATGTGGGTTCGAGGGACGTGGCTCAGTGGTGCCCTGCAAGTGCTGGGTAGGCAAGAAGGGCAACGAAGCTGGGGAGGGGTCTGGAGCACAGCCCTGGGAGGAGAGGCTGAGGGAGCTGGGGTTGACTAGCCTGGAGAAGAGGAGGCTCAGGGGAGACCTTCTTGCTCTCTACAACTCCCTGAAGGGAGGTTGTAGCCAGGTGGGGTTGGTCTCTTCTCTCTCTCCCGGCAAGCAACACCAGAACAAGAGGACACAGTCTCAAGCTGTGTCAGGGGAGGTTTAGGCTGAGTTAGGAAGAAGTTTTCTTCATAGAAGAGAGATTGGCCATTGGAATGTGCTGCCCAGGGAGGTGGTGGAGTCCCCATCCCTGGAGGTGTTTAGGAAGAGACTGGCTGGGGTGTTTGGTGCCATGGTTGAGTTGATGAGATGGTGTTGGGTGATAGGTTGGACTCCATGATCTCAAAGGTCTTTTCCAACCTGGTTAATCCTATTCTATTCTAAGAAGCTCCCCATGAGCCAGCAGTGTGCCCTCATAGCCAAGACCACCAGTGGCCTCCTGGGGTGCACTAAGAAGAGTGTGACCAGCAGGTCGGGGGAGGTTCTCCTCCCCCTCTCCTCTGCCCTAAGGATGCCAAAGCTGGAGGCTTGGGTACAGTTCTGGGCTCTCCAGCTCATGAGAGACATGGAACTACTGCAGAGCCTCCAGTGGAGGCTACAAAGATGCTGAGGGGACTGGAGCAGTCTGAGAGACCTGGGTGTGGCTAGCCTGGAGAAAAGCAGCCTGAGAGGGGGTCGTCTCAATGCTGATCAATAGCTAAGGGGCAGGGGTCAGCAGGATGGGGCCAGACTACTTTTCCTTGTGCCTGGCAACAGGACAAGGTTCAATGGGCACAACCTAGAAGCCAGGAGGTTCCATCTGAACATAAGGAGCAAATTCTTGCTTGTGAGGCTGCTGGAGCCTTGGAAGAGGCTGCCCAGAGCGGAGGTGGAGTCTCCTTCTCTGGAGAGATTCCACTCCTGCCTGGGTGTGATCCTGGGTAACCTGCTGTGGGGGACTTTGTTTTGTCAGAGGGGTTGGACCAAAGGTCCTTCCAGTGTCTACCATGCTGGGATTCTGTGAGCTTAAAAGCCTCTTCCAACCCAGACAGTTCAATGATTTTTCTAACCCCTTCAGGAGCCTTGTGCCCAGCTGGCTTTAACCCTGGCTCCAAAATGCCTTTGGGTGAGCCCCCACCATGCTCCCAGCTGCATTTGCACCACCAGAGCCAGTCTAGGGTGCTGCAGGGCTGCATGTCCTGGGGTGCATTTTCCTTCCACCAGAGCTTATCCACCCTGGGCTCTGGCTGCTGAGGCTGTTTGCTGGTGATGACAGCTTGGGGAGGTCCCCCCAGGCTGGGCTCCAGCCGCTGAGCAGGCCAAGCAGCTCGTGCTACTCAGGGCTTGGCCTCCCGGAGGGTTTCTGGGTTTCTAACAACAGTGTCACCAGGAGGGAGGACACCCAGGGTCAGCCACCCATCTGGGTGTGCTTGCACACCTCCCTGGAGGGGATGTGCTGGCTCCCAGGAGGTCTGCTTGGGCTGATTGGGTGGCCAGATGAGAGCTCTGCAGTCTCTGCACTTCTTGAGAGCTCTCATGTCCATGGCTCTGGAGAGTCTGTCTCCTCTGCTGATGCAGGCAGTAGCCCAGCCCTGGGCAGGCAGTAGGGTGAAGCAGGGGTGGATCTGGGCTGAGGTTTTCCTTCCTGAGTGTAAACCCCAAATGCTATGGGGTGGAGACCAGCTTGGCTTGGTGTCTACAGTCCTGCTCAGCCTCTTCCAACAGCCCCTCCCAAGTGCTCCTCCATCCTCCACCCCAGCTGCTCCCTCTGTCCCACCCCACCAGCCTTCCCTGGGGATGGGACCACCTCTGCTGCTGGAGCTGCCTGGGTGGAGCCCAGAGGAGATGTTTTGGTGGCTGATGGACCACAGGGCTCACTGCTGTGAGAACAGCTCTGAAGGATGAGCAGCAAAACCTAGGAGCCAGCAAAGAGGATCAGCCCAGCCACCTGCCTGTCTCCAAGCCTCATTCCCTACCCCAGGCACTAGGGAAAGAGAGTAAGGGACAGCATTTCTCTTCCCTGGCTGTGTTCTCCCAGCCTCCAGCTCTCCTGGAGTGGAAGAGATTTGTCTGTTGGTCATCCTCCATGAAAGTTAGCTCCCTTCTCAGCCTGTGCATAGTCTTGACCACTCTGCCATTCTGTGGTTGGATGAGGTGAGAGGATGGCAGAGCACTGGAGAACTGTAGCACCTGATGTTGAGGAGGAAAGGCAGCTCCAAGACCCATCCCACCTAGCAGTGCCCTGAGCAGGCAGCTCCCATCTCTCTTCCAGGGTGAACACAAGTGAGGTGGGGGCCCTGTGGTGGGTTATTTCCCAGCCTGCCCATAAAACCAGAGCAGGTGGAAGCTGTTGAAGCTGCCCCCACACAGGGGACCTCAGCTGGGCTGCACTAGAGCCAGCCTGAGTGAAGCAAACATTCCATGGCTGCAGCAGCTTTGCTCCAGTGCCGTTGCAGTGGGATCCCTTTATGGGGGAGATGCCTGGGACAAAGTCAGGGTGGCTCTGGGAGACCTTTCCTTGGTGGCTCCTCATGGTTGGAGCCCAAGTTTTTTGTTTAAGGAAGCTGTTTCCAGCAGCTCAGCCTTTGCTGTGCTGGGCTGCAGCTAGAGAGCAGGAAGAATCTGACCTGAACCTCTCCTTGACCTGGGACCTGGACCTCTGCTACCAGGCCAGGCTGGGGGAGCTGGGGTTGTTCACCCTGGAGAAGAGAAGGTCCAGGGAGACCTAGCAGCCTTCCAGTACTTGAAGGGAGCTTACAGGAAGGCTGGAGAGAGACTGCTTACAAAGGCCTGCAGTGACAGGGCAGGGGCAATGGCTTTGAACTAGAGAAGAGTAGGTTTTGGTTGGACCTTAGGAGGAAGCTCTTTACCATGAGGTGGTGGAACACTGGAACAGGTTGCCCAGGAGGTACTTGAGGTCCCATCCTTAGAGATATCAAGGTCAGGCTTGATGGGCTCTAGGCAACCTGATCTAATGGAGAATGTCCCTGTTCACTGCAGTGGGGTTGGACTAGATGACCTTTGGGGGCCCCTTCCAACCCAGACCGTTCTGTGAACCCAGGAGGACGTCTGAGTCGTACAAAGCTTCCACTGCTTATCCTGGGACACCTGGGCTGCTCAGACAGCAGATGTACTGCTAGAAAATGAAGGTGCTGAGACCCTGGCCCAGGGGTGTGGGGCTGCCCCATCCCAGGAACCATTCCAGTCAGGTTGGATGGGCTCTGAGCAACCTGCTCTAGTTAGTCAGGCTGGATGTGAGGAGGAAGTTCTTCACTGTGAGGGTGGTGAGGCCCTGGAATGGGTTGTGCAGGGAGGCGGTTGTTGAGGCCCTGTCCCTGGAGGTGTTTAAGCCCAGGCTGGATGAGGCTCTGGCCAGCCTGATCCAGTGTGAGGTGTCCCTGCCCATGGCAGGGGGGTTGGAACTAGCTGATCCTTGTGGTCCCTTCCAACCCTAACTGAAACTATGAAACTATGAAACTAGTTGAAGCTGTCCTGCTGACTGCAGGGCTTGATCTAGATGGCCTGGAAAGGTCCTTTCCAATCTAAACCATTCTGGGATCCTGTGATTTAATGGCTGCTGTGTGATGCTGCTCTTTAATGCACCTCAAGTGGTTCCTGCCCCACATTTCCTTGTGGAGCCGCTCTTGAATGTTTTAGAATGAGAATTAGCCAGGTTGGAAAAGACCTTTGAGATCACTGAGTCCAACCTATCAGCCAACACTAGCTTCCTCCATCATGGACATTCCTGCTCTCCTCAAGGCAAGCAGCATCCCTGCTGCTGTGTGGCTCCTCTTGTTCCCACTCAAAAATGCATCCTTATTGTACTCAGCTCCCTGGGTGTCCATTGTTCTGTGCATCCTTGGCTTGTGCCAGCAGGAGATGTGTTCCCAGGGTCCTGGGTGCATCACCACATTCTCTCAGTGCTCAGAGATGTGCATAGGTTCACAGAATCCTTTGGGTTGGAACAGACCCTTCAGATCCTTGAGTCTGACTGCTAAGCCAGCACTGCCAGGTCACCACCAACCATGTTCCCCAGCACCAAATCACACAGCCCCTCCAGGGATGGGGACTCCACCACTGCCCTGGGCAGCTGTCCAGACCTTGACTACCCTTATTCTCATCTCCCCCTAAACCTCTCCCCTGCTGCAATCTGAGACCATTTCCTCTCATCTTACTGCTTGTTCCCTGGGAGAAGAGATTGCCTCCTGCCTTCCTCCAGCCTCCTTCAGGGAGCTGTAGAGAGCAAGAAGGTCCCCCTGAGCCTCCTTTCCCCCAGGCTAAACCATCCAGTTCCCTCAGCTGCTCCTCACAAGACTTGTGCTCCAAACTCTTCGCTGCCCTTCTCTGGACACACTTCAGCACCTCAGTGTCCTTCTTGGAGTGAGGAGCCCAAAACTGAGCCCAGGATTCGCAGTTCAGCCTCACCAGTGCCCAGTGCAGGGGACAATCCCTGCCCTGCTCCTGCTGGCCACACCATTGCTGCTCCAAGCCAGGATGCTGGTGGCCTTCTTGGCCACCTGGGCAGCTGCTACCATCATCTGAGGCCAAGGACATGTGAGCCAATGCAATACCTCCCTGTAGTCCCCTCCCACCCCATCTCCATCCTGGGACTTGCTGTGTGGTTCATCCCTCAGGAACCTACTCATTCCTGCATGGTATCTGCAGAGCTCAAGTGCTTGTCCATTAGGATTGGTGAATGTCCAACCTCTTCCTCTCCTGATCCTCTGTGTCACCATGTTGCCTGCAGCCCTAGCTGGGTGTTTCCATCAGCTCAGGGCTTTTCAGGTTCTAGGAAAATTGGTTAATAGTTCCAATTAGCATCCTGGCCTGCCTAGACAAAGATTGAATGACCTCTCCAGGCTTCTCCCTGCCCTGCTTTCCATCATCTCCTGAGGTTTTGGATTGGTTTGGGGTTTTTCTGTTCAAATTCATGCTTCATGGATTTAGCTCATAATTGGTTTCAGCTTTGGGGACTTGGCCCTTGGCAGGCTGAGCGTATCTCTCTGGGCTGGGTTTTCTGCCTGCTCCTGAGGCTTGACAGCAAAAAGCTATCGCCAACGACTAGCTCCTGATGAGACCCCAAAGGTCCCTCTCAGGCTTTCCAAAATGCTTTTGTTCTGCTTGCTTCCTGTTCCTTAACGTTGTTTCACTGTGGAGCTCTTCACTCGTCAGGTGCCAGCAACTCTACGGGAAATGAAAGGGGAAATGTGCTACAGATGGACCCGCTGCGAGTTTGCCAGGGCCGCGAGCTGGGGGAGGCTGGCAGCCTGGCAGGCTGTGCTGCCATTCAGTGAGGCCTGCACAGCCTGCAGAGGTGGGAGGAGGAGAGCCCTCGTGAAGTCCTGCAAGGGCAGGTGCAGGGTCCTGCCTGTCTCGATCCGGAGAGGGACACAGATTCAGTTCAGGTACGAATCCCGTGTGTTGGGAAATGAGAGGCACAGCCAGGCCAAAGTGTCAACAGCTAGGCTATTGATTACATAATACCGTGGAAGGATATCAATAAGTGGATGGATCAGAAGGGGAGAGAGAGAGAAAATAGAGAGAGAGAAGAGAGAAGAGGAAAGGAATTATGTTACCACACCCCAAACCCCCAAGACAGTTTGAGTCCGTGGAGGAAGGGTGCTGCAGGAGATGTGGGGTCTGTGGAGGAAGGGGCTGCAGGAGATGTGGGGTCTGTAGAGAAACAGTGCTGCAGGAGATGTAGGGTCTGTGGAGGAAGGGTGCTGCAGGAGATGTGGGTCTGTGGAGGAAGGGTGCTGCAGGAGATGTAGGTCTTGTGGAGGAAGGGTGCTGCAGGAGATGTGGGTCTGTGGAGGAAGGGTGCTGAGGCTTTGGCTGTAGAAGGGATGTGCCCTCTGGGCAGCTTCTTCAGCTCCATGATTGCAGCAGCCGGAGCTTAGGGCACGGAGAGAGGGTTTGCAGAGTCCAGGACCTCGTGTTGGCCGTGAGCTTTCCAGCGGGTGGTGCTGCATTTTGCTTCTCCGGTTTTCTTCTCCTAGCCAGTAGTTGCTCCAGTCTTCTATACAGTTTTTTAGTCCTCAGGCAAGTGTCCAGGTGTTGTTCCCCAGGATATTGTTCTGGAAATCATCTTTGTCCAGGTATCCTTCCCCAGGAAATCTTTTCTGTGTACTCAGGTGAGTTTGGGGCAGGGTCTGGATGGAGGGGGAAGGCCTCCTCCTTCTCCATCTACCTATCCACACACTCTTTACACATCAGGAAACAGGTGGTGAATCCATTGTCCTTTTCCTGGAGTATCTGACAGCTGGAAATGATCTTGTCCTGAAGGTGTGAATGCTGGCCCTTGGGCCATTGCTGTAGGCCAGCTGCAGTCCCCTGAGCAAGGTTATCTTTGCACCTTCCAAGAGTCCTTCCAGTGGCTCTGCCCAAGGCACATCAGCTACTGTCTGGGCAAGCAGCAAGGGATTTTATCTTTGTTGAGTCACACCAGGAGAGACAAGCTTTAGTCTCTCACACTGCCCTGAGGAGGAATATCCCCCTGCAGCAGCACAGGTTAGGAGCTGACTTGTTGGAAAGCAGCTCCGTGGAGAAGGACCTGGGAGCGCTGGTGGACAGCGAGTTCCCCACCAGCCAGCAACGTGCCCTCGTGGCTGCAAAGGCCAATGGTCTCCTGGGGTGCATTCAGCAGAGTGTGACCAGTAGGTTGGAGAGGTTCTCCTCCCCCTCTACTCTGCCCTAGGGAGGCCATGGCTGGAGTCCTGTGTCCAGTTCTGGGCTCCCCAGCTCAAGGGGGAGACCAGCAGAGGCAGGCTGTGAAGACGCTGGGAGGACTGGAACATTGAGGACACAGTCTCAGGCTGTGCCAGGGCAGGTTTAGGCTGGATGTTAGGAGGAAGTTCTATACAGAGAGAGTGATTGCCCATTGGAATGGGCTGCCCAGGGGAGGTGGTGGAGTCACCACCATTGGAGGTGTCAGGAGGAGACTTGATGGGGTGCTGGGGTGCCATGGTCTAGTTGTTTGGGTGGGTTGGATTGGTTGATAGGTTGGACACGATGATCTTGAAGGTCCTTCCAACCTGGATGTATTGCATGTATTGCATTGTATTGTATTGTATTGTATTGTATCTCTCTGGCTGAGAGACCTGGGGCTGTTCAGCCTGGAGAAGAGCAGCCTGAGAGGAGATCCTCTCAGTACTGATCAATAGCTGAAGAGGCTGGATCCAAAGGATGGGGCCAGACTCTTTGCTGTGGTGCTCAAGCTACAGCGCAATGGGCACAAACTGGAACCCAGAAGGTTCCATCTGTATGTAAGGAGCAAATTCTTGCTTGTGAGGGTGTTGGAGCCCTGGAAGAGGCTGCCCAGAGAGGTTGTGGAGTCTCCCTCTCTGAGAGATTCCACACCTGCCTGGCTGCAGTCTTGGGCAGCCTGCTGTGGGTGAGCCTACTGTAGCAGGGCATTTGGAGTAGATAATCCAGAGGTGTCCTCCAACTGCCGCTGTCCTGAGACTCTGGGATTCATGGTGGAACCATAGGAGAAGTGTTCTGGTGTGTGAGAGAGTTGGTGGGGTTGGTTTTGCCTTTAAAGTACACTGATCCTGGAAGAGTGCTGCTGGGCTGCTCCCTCGCTGTCACTTCATAGAATCATAGGTTGGAAAAGACCTCAAAGATCACCAAGTCCAAGCTGTCCCCCAACACCCCATGACTACTGAACCATGGCACCAAGTGCCACATCCCATCCCCTCTTGAACACCTCCAGGGGTGGTGACTCCACCACCTCCCTGGGCAGCACATTCCAATGGCTAACAACTCTCTCTGGGAAGAACTTTCTCCTCACCTCCAGCCTAAACCTCCCTGGCACAGCTTGAGACTGTGTCCTCTTGTTCTGGTGCTGGTTGCCTGGGAGAAGAGACCAACCCCCTCCTGGCTACAACCTCCCTTCATGTAGTTGTAGAGAGCAAGAGGTCTCCCCTGAGCCTCCTCTTCTGCAGGCTAAGCAAGCCCAGCTGCCTCAGCCTCTCCTCATGGGGTTCCTGTGTGTGTTTCTTGGAGCCCTGGTAAATGCTACCAGCCAGTGGAGGAGGGCTGGCTGCACACACAGCTCTGCTGTGTGGCTGCAAAGCTGGGATGTGATGACTCTACTCCAACATTTGTTGTGTTTCAGGCCACCAGGACCCAAAGGAGACCAAGGCAATGAAGGGATGGAAGGTCAGCCTGGCCTGCCTGGCCTGCCTGGTGCGAGGTAAGCAACGGCACGTCCGGGGGTCCGCGACCCTGCAAGCCTTCACCCAGCCTCTGCAGAGTCCACAGGAACCTCCTGCTGACTTCCCAACCGTCCCCTGGGACCTTGCTGGCTATGCACAGGTCGTGAAGGACAAGCTGCTGCCCCACATCCTGCCCAAAAACCTCTCACATGCACCAGCTGGCCCCAGGAAGAAAGAGCTGCGGGGTCCATCACCTGCAGGAGATATCCCCAGATCCCTTTGACCCCCTGGGCTTGCACAGGGCATGCCACAAACACCATGCTCAGCAAAAGCAAGCCCTTAGAAGGTACCAGGGCTGGTCCTGCTGCCTTCCCAACCGCATCAGCAGCACACGAGGAGCTGGCCTGAGGTCCCCCCCAGCCTGGCAGAGAGGACTTTGCCATCCTCTGCAGC
>CM037641.1:8402662-8427125 GCA_015227895.2 Colaptes auratus | reverse complement strand
TTGCAATGGGATTGCCCCAGCAGGGCCATGCCAGCAGCAGAGAAGTTTGCTGCTCTGTTTGGGGCACACTGATCCTTGGGTGCTACTGATCCTCACCCTTCCTCTTCCTTCCCCTCCTCTGCTCTGGTTCCCCGCGACCTGCACCCGGTGCCGAGCGCCTCGCTCAGCCCAGACGCCTTTGCCTGTGTGGGGGCAAGCTGCTGAGCTTTCTCCTGAGCAATCCAAGCTCCCCCCCCCCCCCCCCCCCCCCCCCTCCCCTAAGCAGCTCCCTCCCTCTGGTGCAAAGGTGCCCCAGACCGAGCCAGCACACACACACGTAGCCTGTACTCACCGTCCTCACAGAGGTTCAGTTTGGAGAGGTTCCTTCCCTCGAAGGGCTCCTCGAAGATGGAGCCGTTCTCCCTGTCATTGAAGGTGTGCAGGTACATGGCTTTGTTCTCCATCCTGCTGCTGGGGCAGAACAGGTGGTTATGGTACACTCTGGCACGGTAGGGGCCTGATCCTGCCTAACCCTCTACCCGGCGTGGCTCTGGCAGCAGGGTCCAGTGCGACACGGTGCGAGCTGCTGCCTGGCACGTGAGCTGCTGCCAAGGGGGCCCCCTGCTACCACCTGAAGAAGCTGAGCACCACATCTCAGCCTGCAACAGGCTTGATCTTAAAGGCCTTTCCCCATCCCTGGAGGTGTTCAAGAGGGGATTGGACGTGGCACTTGGTGCCAGGGGTTAGTGGCCAGGAGGTGCTGGGTGACAGGTTGGACCTGACGATCTCTGAGGTCTTTTCCAACCTTACTGATTCTATGATTGGTTCTCTGTGGTTTTTCTTTTTGGCTTGCCCATGACCCAGCCCAGGCTTGTCAGTGCCCCAGATGAAAAGCAGACCACCTCAGTGAAGGCAGGGACAAGCTGGTGGGCAAGCTCAGCAGGACCATAGGTGCACCACAAGCTAGTCCTGCCCGAGTCTTCATAGAATGGCTTGAGTTGGAAGGGACACAGAAGGTCATCTAGTTCCAACCCCTCTGCCATGGGCAGGGACATCTCCTGCTTGACCAGGTTGCTCAAAGCCTCATCCAGCCTGGTCTTAACACTGCCAGGGATGAGGCATCCTTAACAGCTCAGCAAAATGCTTCTCACCAGCACAACCCCTCTTGCTCAGTGACCAAGGAGAGACTCCTACCACCCACCCGTGCTCCACCACACGCCCTGCTCATGTCCAGCCTTGATGTCCACTCCAGGCATCTTCTAGAGTTCTGTTCCTCCACAAGGCTGAGGAGATGGCTGCTCAGAGGAGCTCTTTCACCTCTAAGGTTTGGGTTAACCTTGCACCCCCAACCAACCAGCTCTAGATAGCCCAGCACCCTGACTGGGAGCCCAGCTTTCTCTCCTCATGGGCTTGAGCCTGCTGTCACCACCTCTCTGGTCAGGAGGCTGGAGTGAGGCTGCTCCCAGGGACAGGTCCATGTCCTCAGTGGAGAGTGTAAGCCCTGGGGAGGCTAACACTGCCTCCAAGGTCTTATGGAATCAGCCTGCACCTCCCAGCAGGGCTGTGGGTGTGAGCCACTAAGTGGAACCTCCTGAGCACTCCTGAGCTCATCCCCTGAAACTTGCTTGGCTCCAGCTGCCCCCATGGTCTGCACATGGGTGCTGTGCTCCGTGGGGATCCCCAGCTCCTGCTACAGCCCTCCTGCTACTCCCTTGTCAGGAGGGGCACCCCCAGCCCCTGGTCTCACTCCCCCGGGGAACACTTCGCCTGTGTAATCCCAGGGGCAGATCTCAGAGGTCTGTGGGGTCAGACCTGCATCCTAAATCGGGATCCCACACCAAGGATGCTCACAGGGACACCAGTACCTCTGCACCCACTCAGCACGGGCTGGAGGAGGTGGGGGTGTAGGTGTCCATCTCCACTCCCCTTCTCCCGTGCCCACTTTGTCCCCCACGTACCTGCTGGATGGCCCCACGCGGGAGCGAGTTTCCTGTGGCCTTCTCCCCACTCAGTCGCCGGGCTGGGTCATTGTGGCCGGGAAAAGGTGGTGAGGACAGCAAGGGGAGCCTTCGACCTCACCACCAGCTCCGCACGGGTGCAGAGGAACCGCCGCTCCCCGCCAGTCTCCCATGGGTGGGGAGGGTCCCCGCGGGTGGGTGATGCACGGAGGCGCTGGAGCAGCTGCGGAGCCGAGAGGCTGTGAGCGAGGACCGCTCGGCCGGGAGGGTTTTGTAGGAAGGAACGGGAGGAGGAACCGGGCTCCACATACACACCCCCTCCCCACCCTCCGGGGCCGCCCCCACCGCCCATTGCCCGGCCTCGGGCCGCGGAGAAGCCGGGCAGCGGCAGGAGGAGCCGGGGCCGGAGCATCTCCCGCGAGGAATCAGGGCAGGAGCATCCCCTCGGGAGATGGAGCAAGAGAACACCCTGAGAAGCCGGGGCAGAAGTGTGAGCCCTGAGGGAACCGGGACAAGGGGAACATCGCCAAAGGAGACGGGGCAGGCGCAGGGGTAGCCCAGGAAGGAGCATGCCCCGGGAAACCGAGACAGAGGCAGCCCCGGGGAAACTGGGGCAGGAACACCCCCCGGGGAAACCGGGCAGGAGGGGCGTCCCCAGAGGAGCTGAAGCAGGAATACCCTGCCAGGGAAACCTGGGCAGGGGCAGGAGCAGCCAGGGATGAGAGCATCCCCCGAGGAGCTGAAGCAGGAATACCCTGCCAGGGAAACCTGGGCAGGAGCAGCCAGGACAGGAGCATCCCCAGGGATAAGCCAGGCAGGAACATCATAGAATCATAGAATCAATAAGGCTGGAAAAGACCTCAGAGATCATCAAGTCCAACCTGTCACCCAGCACCTCATGACTACCAAACCATGGCACCAAGTGCCACGTCCAGTCCCCTCTTGAACACCTCCAGGGATGGGGACTCCACCACCTCCCTGGGCAGCACATTCCAATGGCTAACAACTCTCTCTGGGAAGAACTTTCTCCTCACCTCCAGCCTAAACTTCCCCTGGCACAGCTTGAGACTGTGTCCTCTTGTTCTGGTGCTGGGTGCCTGGGAGAAGAGACCAAACCCCCACCTGGCTACAACCTCCCTTCAGGGAGTTGGAGAGAGCAAGAAGATCTCCCCTGAGCCTCCTCTTCTCCAGGCTAAGCAACCCCAGCTCCCTCAGCCTTTCCTCACAGGGCTGTGCTCAAGGCCTCTCCCCAGCTTTGTTGCCCTTCTCTGGACACACTCAAGAGTCTCAATGTCCTTCTTAAACTGAGACACAGAACTGGACACAGGACTCAAGGTGTGGCCTAACCAGTGCTGAGTCCAGGGGCACAATGACCTCCCTGCTCCTTCTGGCCACACTATTCTTGATCCAGGCCAGGATGCCATTGGCCTTGGCCACCTGGGCACACTGCTGGCTAATGTTCAGCTGCTGTCAATCAGCACCCCAGGTCCCTCTCTGCCTGGCCACTCTCCAGCCACTCTGCCCCCAGCCTGTAGCTCTGCATGGGGTTGTTGTGGTCAAAGTGCAGCACCCAGCACTTGGACTTGTTGAATGCCATCCTGTTGGACTCTGCCCATCTGTCCAGCCTGTCAAGATCCCTCTGCAGAGCTCTCCTACCCTCTGACAGATCAACACCTGCTCCCAACTTGGTGTCATCTGCAAATTTACTGATGATGGACTCAATCCCCTCATCCAGATCATCAATGAAGATGTTGAACAGGATGGGGCCCAGCACTGATCCCTGGGGCACAACACTAGTGCCTGGCTGCCAGCTGGCTGTGGCACCATTCACCACCACTCTCTGGGCTGGGCCCTCCAGCCAGTTCCTAACCCTGCACAGAGTGCTGCTGTCCAAGGCACAGGCTGACATGCTGCTTCATGCAAGTTCTCCAGGTGCCATCAGGCAGACCATGACAAGACAGCTTTTTGGAAGCCATAGACCCCATTTGGAAGCCATAGAGCTCAAGAAAGGGTGGCAAGATGTGGGGGTAGAAGGGCAAGTGCTGCTCACACAGGGGCATCTCCAGTCATGGTGCCATCCTGAGTACACAAATCATTTCTTCCATCAGGAAAAACATCACCAGGAGTGCAAACAGGGATTCAGGTATCCACCCACCACAGAGCAATGTGAGGCCATGGCAGCTGCCTCCCACAGCCACCCTTGCTGAAGGCTTCTCCTTAGAATCATAGCATTGCTTTGGCTGGAAGAGACCTGGAAGACTGTCAAGTCCAACCATTAACCCAGCACTGCCAGGTCACCACTAAAACATGTCCCTCAGCACCACATCTACACAGCTTTTCAGTCCCTTCAGGAATGGTGACACCACCACGCCCCTGAGCAGCTTGGGCCAGGGCTTGGCAACCCATCTGGGGAAGGAATTACTCCTGATGTCCAACTTGCACCTTCCCTGGCACAGCTTGAGGCCCTCTCCTCTTTGTCTATCATATAGGATAGGATAGGATAGAACAGAACAGAATAGAACGGAACAGAACGGAATAGAATAGAATAGAATAGAATAGAATAGAATAGAATAGAATAGAATAGAATAGAATAGAATAGAATAGAATAGAAAGAACAGATTAGAATAGAATAGAGTAGAAAGAATAGAATTAACCAGGTTGGAAGAGACCTTCAAGATCATGGAGTCCAACCTATCACCCATCACCATCTAATCAACTGGCACCAAGCACCCCAGCCAGTCTCCTCCTAAACACCCCCAATGATGGTGACTCCACCACCTCCCTGGGCAGCACATTCCAATGGCTAACAACTGTCTCTGTGAAGAACTTTCTCCTCACCTCCAGCCTAACCTTCCCCTGGCACAGCTTGAGACTGTGTCCTCTTGTTCTGGTGCTGCTTGTTCTGGGAGAAGAGACCAACCCCCACCTGGCTACAACCTCCCTTCAGGGAGTTGTAGAGAGCAAGAAGGTCTCCCCGAGCCTCCTCTTCTCCAGGCTAAGCAACCCCAACTCCCTCAGCCTCTCCTCACAGGGCTTGTGCTCCTTGGGAGAAGAGACTGACTCTCACCTCACTCCAACCTTCTCCCAGGGAGTTGTAGAGAGCAAAGGGCTCTCCCCTGCACCTCCTTTCTCCAGGCTGAACAGCCCCAGTTCCCTCAGCTGCTCCTCACAAGCCTTGTGCTCCAGACCCTTCACCAGCTTCATTGCTCTTCTTTGGATGTGCTCCAGCACCTCAGTGCCCTTCTTGGAGTGAGGGGCAGTCTGTAGTGTTTGCTAGAGAGGTGTTGACCACCGGCCCATGGGTCGGTGCTGCTGAGCAGCGCTCCACGGTATCAAGGCTGTCTCTCCGACGTGCTGCCCTCACCAGCAGGGAGGGCAAGGGCTGGAGAAGGGACAGAGCCAGCACAGCTGACCGAAACCGATCAAAGGGCTACCCCTCAACACAGGATGTCTGCTCAGTGGTAAAAGCCAAGTGAAAGGAGGAGGAGAAGGAGGAGGGGTAGGAAGAAGGAAGGACATTCTTTGTTGTGACATTTGTCACTGGAGCACCGGTGTCACGTACCACGGCCCTGCTTTCCAGGAAGGGGCTGGACATCCCATGCTAACGAGAAGCAGGCAACAAAATCTCCTCATTGCCTTTGCTTTTGCCTCATCAAAACATCCTTATCTCAACCCAGGAGCCTGGCTGGCTGTATTTTTCTGCCCTGCTGTCCAGTTCAGGAGAGCAGGGATAGAGGAGCTTTGGTGGGCCTCCAGCCAGGGTCAGCCAATCACATCTTCCTTGCAAGGGGAAGTAAGTGAAGAGCTGGCCACCTCCCCGGGAGGAGGGGTTGAAGCCGACTCGAGGGTTGGTGCAGTTTCGTTTCTGGTCTGCAAGAGGAGTTCCCGGCTGCCCTACAGACCTGAAGGAAAAAGGTTGTATGAATTTGTATCCATTTCACCTCCTTTTCTAACGGGCTGCTTTGGCAAGGCTTCTTCTCCCTACCTGACTCTTCAATGTCTGCTGCCGGTCTAAGTAAGCTGCTCTCTGATTTCAGCCTGATTAATTAACCCTGTGTTAGCTGTTGGTTACTGTGGGGAAGACTCCTCTCCAAGGAGAAGCTTTAGGTCTCTTGGCACCTCTGATTCAAATCACAGTATCAGTCAGGGTTGGAAGGGACCTCAAGGATCATCCAGTTCCAACCCCCCTGCCATGGGCAGGGACACCTCACACTACAGCAGGCTGCTCAGAACCACATCCAGCCTGGCCTTCAAAACCTCTGGGGATGAGGCTTCCACCACCTCCCTGGGCAACCTGTGCCAGTGTCTCACCATCCTCATGGGGAACAACTTCTTCCTAACAGTGGTGAAGCCCTGGAATGGGTTGTCCAGGGAGGTGGTTGAGGCCCCGTCCCTGGAGGTGTTTAAGCCCAGGCTGGATGAGGCTCTGGCCAGCCTGATCTAGTGTGGGGTGTCCCTGCCCATGGCAGGGGGGTTGGAACTAGCTGATCCTTGTGGTCCCTTCCAAACCTGACTGATACTATGAGCATCCAGTCTGAATCTGCCCATTTCTAGTTTTGTTCCATTCCCCCTAGTCCTATCCTTACCTGACACCCTAAACCCAACCCACCAGACTTGGCTTCCTTAGAGAAATTTACTCTGATTAAAAGGAAGAAACTCCTTGAGCTCTTAGGAGAACAGGCTGACTGGTTTTTACCTGCTGGCTCGTGTCCCTCAGCACCACACCTGGACGGCTTTCAAGCCCCTCCGGGGCTGGGGCTCCACCACTGCCCTGGGCAGCCTGCTGCAGGCCTCGACACAGCTCTCAGGCGAGAAACTGTTCCTCCTGCCCAACCTCAACCTCCCCTGGTGCCCCTTAAGGCTGCTGCCTCTTGTTCTGTTGCTTGCTCCTCGGGAGAAGAGATTGATGCCCCCCACAGCCCTGCCTTGCCTAGCTGCAAACACAGGAGAAGGGACCTGGAAGGACCTCCCTAGATCAAGGTGGTGACAAACGTGACCGTGCTTGTCTGCGCTCCTTCCAGGAAGACCTTGCAGCAGTTCCTGCTGCTGGAGCCACCTCCCCTTGAACCCAAGCCAGCCCAGCTCCCAGCCAACATTTACAACCACTCCACCTACTTAAGGTGCCACCCAGCCTGCTGTGAGTCTGCTGGGATGGAAGGAGGCCACGGGAAACGAGGTGAGGACAAAGAAAGGGACTCTGGGCCACGCTCTCTGCCGCTGTGAACCTCGCTGGGAAGGAGTCCTGCGGTTCTGCCACTCCTTGAGGTGCACCTGATGGAGAGGAGAGACAGACAGTTCCTCTCAGCATCAGCTCCCTGCCCGGGGATGCAGGGAACACAGTTAGCTCCTCCAGCAGCCCCAGCCTGGAGTACTGGAGCCCGGCTTGGTGCCCGGGACCTGGGGTGTCTGCTCCAGCTGAGCGCTGCTGCTGCTGCTGCTTTCCCATTTGCAGTGTCATACAATCATAGGATACAGCCACTGGGACTGGGGGGATGCAGCCACTGGGACTGGGGGGATGCAGCCACTGGGAATGGGGGATACTGACACTGGGATTGGGATGATGCAGCCCCTGGGAATGGGGCGATGCAGATACTGAGATTGAGGGGATACTGACACTGGGATTGGGGGGATGCAGCCCCTGGGAATGGGGGGATACTGACACTGGGATTGGGGGGATGCAGCCCCTGGGAATGGGGGGATAGTGATGTTGGAACTGGAGGGATGCAGCCACTGGGACTGGAGGGATGGAGATACCAAGACTGAGGGGAGGTAGACACCGAGACCAGGATGATAGAGGCACTTGGCTCCCCAGCATCTGACACCAGGTACCCGTGCTCCCACTCCAGCCAGGGAGCTCTCCAGGTGCTGTTTTTCATACACATGCTTCCTGCACCCAGTGGCTGGAAGTTAAAGACTCCCACTGGCTCCACTCACTGTGCTGAGACCCCACTGGCTCCATTATCTGACAATATGGTCCAGGGTCACCTACATCCTTGGTCAGAGAGCAGCAGCTGGCTCCATACCCAGTCACAAAGGGGTAGCACCAATAAGGGGCACTGAGTCCTTGCAGCGCACACACAGCCCAGGGGATGAGACTTAGGGTTTGGGCTGTGAAGGCATCCTTCATGGATGATGC
Source organism: Colaptes auratus (assembly GCA_015227895.2). Taxonomy (NCBI): domain Eukaryota; kingdom Metazoa; phylum Chordata; class Aves; order Piciformes; family Picidae; genus Colaptes; species Colaptes auratus. The sequence goes on along the minus strand of CM037641.1, from coordinate 8,419,052 downwards.
AAAAGGATAACTTAACACAAGCTGAGACCAAAAGAAGGGGGATGTCTGTGCCTTTCACATCTCCCAGGTCAAAACTGAAGCAGGTGGCTCAAGTTAGGTGCAAGGATTCCTCCTCTGAGCTTCCCTAGCTCAGATTGAATGGGCTTGTGTTTCTAATAGCATCCCCCAACAGAGAAGGGCATTGGTTAAGTGCAGGCTTTCCTTGGGGCTGTTAGAAGTGATCTTTGGTAGGCAAAGCCTCTAGAGATGAGCTGGGGAGCTGGTGGGCTAATGAGAAGTCTGCTTTCGTCTGCTAAGGTGGCGACGCGCTTCACCGGCAGAGAGCGGCCGGAAGAAAGTGTGCAAGAGGGACACCAACCCTGAAGATGGGAGGGATGAGGCTCTGAACGAGTGTGAGTATGCCAAAGCCACTCTGCCAGCTGACCACTGCCTACAGCTCCCTGAAATGAGCTTGGAGTGAGGTGGGAGTCAGCCTCTTTTCCCAAGGAACAAGTGATAGGACCAGAGGAGATGGCCTCGAGCTGTGCCAGCAGAGGTTTAGGTTGGACATGAGGAACAATTTCTTCCCCCCAAAGGGGTTGACAAGGCCTGGAACAGGCTGCCCAGGGCAGTGGTGGAGTCCCCATCCCTGGAGGGGTTGGAAAGACATGCAGGTGGTGTGCTGAGGGTCATGGTTTAGTGGTGACCTGGCAGTGCTGGGTTAGCAGCTGGACCTGATGATCTTGAAGATCTCTTCCAACCAAAATGGTTCTGTGGTGGGTGGTAGGTGGAGAGGTAAACAGGTGGATAAAAGAGTGTACATGGGAGGAAAGAGCAAGGGATGGGTAGACAGATAAGCCCAGAGGTGCCCTGGGGCACGTAGATGGTGGATTAGGACAGGACAGGAGTGAAGAGCTGCAGTTTTCCTTGATGCTTTCCTGCTGTCAGGGGAAGGGATGGCTTGGGATGGAGAGGACTGCTGCAGACCTCTGTGCTCACTGGAGGTCTGAGAGAGACAGAGTGGGTGGTTTGTCACCTGCTGGAGCTGGCCAGGGGTTTGTTGGTGCCCAAACCCACCCCATTGGCGTCCCCAGGCTCTGCTCTGGGAGACCAGTGGGGACATCAGGTGCCACATGGGACAGGAACCTCCACCAGTGAGCTACCCATCATGTCAATCAGCTGCACAACAGAGAGCTCTAACTGCACAATGACCACACCAGAGGTGTTGGGCACTGGCTACAACCAGTGGTTGCAGCTGGTCAAGAGGTGCTCAAAGAGATACTCCTCAGTGTGGCTGTGATGCTAGAGGGCAGTGGTAGAGTCACCAGCCCTGGAGGGTTTAAAAGCTGTGTAGGGGTAGTGCTGAGGGACAGTGGTGAACTGGCAGTGCTGGGTTAATGGTTGGCCTCCATGATCTAGTGATGGGATGAGAGGGGATGGATTGAATCTCGAGGAGGGTAGACTGGGACTGGATATCAAGAAGAAATTCTTTCCAGTGAGGGTGGTGAGACACTGGCACAGGTTGCCCACAAAGACTGGGGATGCCCCCTCCCTGGAGGTGTCCAAAGCCAGGTTGGATGAGGCCTTGAGCAACCTGGACTAGTAGAAGATGTCCCTGCCCGTGGCAGGGGGGTCAGAACTGTATCATCTTCAAGATCTCTTCCAACCTAAACCATTCTATGAGTCTGTGAATCTTCAAGTTCTTTTCCAGTCAGAACAGTTCTGTGACCGTGGGGAGATGCTCAGCTTGAGAGATGCCTCTATGATTATGTTTGTAAGACCCTCTAACCATTGCTCCCTCCAGATAAAAGGATGCAAAATGACCTGAAGGACATTCTGGATCAGTCTGTGGAGAAGCTGTTGAACTTCCTCTCCAAGCCCTGCCCAGCTGACACAAAGAAGGGGATCACACATCTCATGTGAGTGGTCAGATGTTTTTTTCCCCCCTCCAGGCCACCTTTTCATTCTTCTGTGGAAGGGCTGATGCAGAGCTTTTGCCACTCTGGAAGGCTTTGAAGGCATTTCAAGGAGGGCTTAATCCCTCAATCAGTGGAGGCAAATGGTGTAGTACTCCTTAGAAGAGAATGGAATAGAATTAACCAGGTTGGAACACACCCAACACCATCTCATCAACTAAAACATGGCACCAAGCACCCCACCAAGTCTCTTCCTAAACCCCTCCAGGGATGGGGACTCCACCACCTCCCTGGGCAGCACATTCCAATGGCCAATCTCTCTGTCTGGGAAGAACTTCTTCCTAACATCCAGCCTAAACCTCCCCTGGCACAGCTTGAGACTGTGTCCTCTTGTTCTGGTGCTGGCTGCCTGGGAGCAGAGACCAGCCCTCACCTTAGTAACCTAAGAAGCAGCTACAGCCACTGGAGCAGCCCTGGTCATGCAGACACAATGGCACTGTCCTCCTTGGATCTAAGGACAGACATCTTGCATGTGCACAGCTCATGGCTGCAGGGTATCCTGGCTTAGCACAACTTCCAGGAGACCTCCAAGGGCAGGAAACTTCTCCTCTGGGCATGAAGTGGCCATTAGAAGGTGACAATCCATACAAAGCTGTTATGAGGCTGGAGCTGAGGTGGTGGCCAGTGGAGAGTGGCCAGGCAGAAAGGGACCTGGGGGTACTGGTTGACAGTAGGCTGAACATGAGCCTGCAGTGTGCCCAGGGGGCCAAGAAGGCCAATGGCATCCTGGCCTGCATCAGGAACAGTGTGGCCAGCAGGAGCAGGGAGGTCATTGTGCCCCTGGACTCAGCACTGGTTAGGCCACACCTTGAGTCCTGTGTCCAGTTCTGGGCCCCTCAGTTTAGGAAAGATGTTGAGGTGCTGGAAGGTGTCCAGAGAAGGGCAACAAAGCTGGGGAGGGGCCTTGAGCACAGCCCTGTGAGGAGAGGCTGAGGGAGCTGGGGTTGCTTAGCCTGGAGAAGAGGAGGCTCAGGGCAGACCTTATTGCTGTCCACAACTGCCTGAAGGGAGGTTGTAGCCAGGTGGGGGTTGGTCTCTTCTCCCAGGCAAGCAACACCAGAACAAGAGGACACAGTCTCAAGCTGCACCAGGGGAGGTTTAGGCTGGAGGTGAGGAAGAAGTTCTTCCCAGAAAGAGAGATTGCCCATTGGAATGTGCTGCCCAGGGAGGTGGTGGAGTCCCCATCCCTGGAGGTGTTTAGGAAGAGCCTGGCTGGGGTGCTTGGTGCCATGGTTGAGTTGATGAGATGGTGTTGGGTAATAGGTTGGACTCCATGATCTCAAAGGTCTTTTCCAGCCTGGTTAATTCCATTCTGTTCTGTCCTTGATCTGGACACTGGAGACATTCAGGATTCTGCAGGTTCCCATACAAAGTCACTTCTGCAGCACTCAGCTCTCTCCTCTCTCTCCATCCTCAGGAAGCGCCTCTCGGGCTTGAAGCCAGACATTCTGTTGGAGCCCGTCTACATCGGTCTCTTTGGCATCACTGGGGCAGGGAAAAGCAGCTTGCTGAATGCCATCATGGATAAATACCTGTTCTTGCCGGTCTCTGGGTACTCAGCCTGCACATCCTGCGTGGTGCAGGTCAACACAAGCCCCAGCAGAGTCTACGAGGCCAAAATCCACCTTCTCACTGACGAGGCATGAGTCACTTTCCTGTCTTAGCCCTCGAAAGGGAAGCAGGCTGAGTCTCAGGAGGCTTCTCCAGAGGGAAGTTCATCCTTCTGGAAGGGATGTGGGCTAGGGGAGGTTGCAGCCCTGATGGCTGGTGGGGGACTTTTGAGGGTGTGATAGGACTTAGGGGGCATGGAAAAAGAATAGAAATGGGTAGATTCAGATTGGATGTTAGGAAGAAGTTCTTCCCCGTGAGGGTGGTGAGACCCTGGCACAGGCTGCCCAGGGAGGTGGTGGAAGCCTCATGCCTGGAGGTTTTGAAGGCCAGGCTGGATGTGGCTGTGAGCAACTTGAACTAGTGTGAGGTGTCCCTGCCCATGGCAGGGGGGTTGGAACTGGATGATCCTTGAGGTCCCTTGCAATCCTAACACTTCTGTGGGTCTATGATTCTGTGGCCCAAGCATCCCTGGAGAAGAGGGAGGCACTGGCACTGGTTCCCACCAGTCTAGGTGTGCAAGGTGGGAAGCAGGACCAGAGAAGTGGTTGTCTCAGGGCAATCTTGCTCAGGCTGCATCCTTTTCCTCCCTCTTCCAGGCACCCCAGGCTTTACCTCTTGTGTGCATCTGCTCTGTCTTGACAGGAGTGGAAGGATGAGCTCAAGAATCTGGTGGCCCTCGTGCATGTGGAGGAAGATGAGGATGACAACGAACGAAGAGAGGCTGTCTCGAAGATCTCTGCTGTCTATGGGGAGGAAGCTGACACTAGCAGCTATGAAGAACTGTGCAGGATGAAACCTGCTGTCTCTATCCCCAGTTCAAGATGCATCATCCTCAGGGGAACAAGTGTGAGTAGCCCAAGTATCTCTTGGACAACACAAGCGCTTGTCTTGTGCCCTGCAAAAACACCAGGCGAGGATCTGAACCCGTTGGCTTGTGGCTCAGCACCAGCAAGGGCAAAGAGCCTTGGAAGCTACTGCAGCTCTCCAGGGAGAACACACAAGCTTGAGGGGCAGGTTTCTCTCCAGATCTTGTTCATCTGAGCTTTCCCACTGTCCCACAGTAGGAGAGCAGCAGTGTCCAGCACATTGGGCTCCATCCTCTTTGATACCTTCACTGATGATCTGGATGAGGGGATTGAGTCAGTCTTCAGTAGGTTTGCAGATGACACCAAGTTGGGGGCAGGTGTGGATCTATTAAGAGGGTAGAAGGGCTCTGCAGAGGGACCTTGACAGGCTGGACAGATGGGCAGAGTCCAAGGGCATGAGATTGAACACATCCAAGTGCCGGGTTCTGCACATTGGCCACAGCAACCCCAACCTTGAGTCCTGTGCCCAGTTCTGGGCCCCTCAGTTTAGATCTCTGAGGTCTCTTCCAACCTGGTCTGGTCCACTCCATTCCATTCCATTCCATTCCATTCCATTCCATTCCATTCCATTCCATTCCATTCCATTCCATCCCATTCCATTCCATCGTGTTTCTGGCATCTCTGAGGTTCTTTGCTCAGGAGGTGTGTTTGTGTCCCAGGGAGAAGATCTTTCCGCGAAGATGGCCCCCTACATCCGGGTTCAGGGCAAGAACGATGCTGCAAGCACAGAAGATGGAAAGACACGGCTCTGGCCTCTCATAAAAAGCGTGGAAGTGGCTGTCCCGAGGTCTCAAGTGGTTCCAGAAGGTGTCGTCTTTGTGGATATCCCAGGGACGGGCGACTCCAACAGCAAAAGGGATGCGATGTGGAAAGAGGTGAGCGGCACTGCTCTCTGCTGGGGAGGATGGGCATCTTGCAAAGACACTGGCCCAGGCTGCCCTGAGAGGTGGGAGATGGAATAGAATAGAATAGAATAGAATAGAATAGAATAGAATAGAATAGAATAGAATAGAATAGAATAGAATAGAATAGAATAGAATAGAATAGAGCAGGCTGGAAGTGACCTTCAAGAGCTTCGCATCCAGCCTATTATCCAACCCAGCCCTGGAAACATTTCAGATTAGAATCATAGAATCATAGAATTGTTAGGGTTGGAGCAAGAATCATCCAGTTCCAACCCCTCTGCCATGGACAGGGACACCTCACACTACAGCAGGCTGCTCAGAACCACATCCAGCCTGGCCTTCAAAACCCCCGGGGATGAGGCTTCCACCACCTCCCTGGGCAACCTGTGCCAGTGTCTCACCACCCTCATGGGGAACAACTTCTTCCTAACATCCAATCTGAATCTACCCACTTCTAGTTTTGTTCCATTCCCCTGGTCCTATCACTCCCTGACACCCTCAAAAGTCCCTCCCCAGCTTTCTTGTAGCCCCCTTCAGATACTGGAAAGCCACAATTAGGTCTCCTCAGAGCCTTCTCCAGACTGAACAGCCCCAACTCTCAGTCTGTCCTCATAGGAGAGCAGCTCCAGCCTTGTGGCCCTACTTTGGACATGTTCCAGCACCTCCAGATCCTTCCTCTAACAGGGGGTCCAGAACTGAACACAGCACTCCAGGTGGGGTTTAGGTTGGATGGGGATCTGAACAACCTGCTGTAGTTGAAGATGTCCCTGCTGACAGCAGGTGGTTGGACTTGGTGATCTTTAAGGTCCCTTCCAACCCAACCTATTCCATGATCCCCTGATTCAGGCTCTGGCCAGCCTGATCTAGTGTGAGGTGTCCCTGCCCATGGCAGGGGGGATGGAACTAGATGATCCCTGTGGTCCCTTCCAACCCTGAGTGATTCTATGATTCTATGATTCTGGCAGTGAAATTGTCCTGGGAGCTGCATGATGGTGCTCTCAGGACATGCTTTGATGACCATGGTGCTGTTAGCTCAGTGGTTGGACATGAGCTTAAAGGTCTTCTCCAAGCAAAACAATTTGATGATTCTCCTTAGAACTGGCCAGTGGCTTTGCCTGTGTTGGCTGCTTTTCATCTTCACCCCTCTCCAATGATGTCTCTTCCCTTCTCAGCCTGAAGTAGGGAGATTCAGGCTGGATGTGAGGAGGAAGTTCTTCCCCATGAGAGTGGTGAAGCCCTGGAATGGGTTGTCCAGGGAGGTGGTTGAGGCCCCATCCCTGGAGGTTTTAAGCCCAGGCTGGATGAGGCTCTGGCCAGCCTGATCTAGTGTGGGGTGTCCCTGCCCATGGCAGGGGGGTTGGAACTAGATGATCCTTGTGGTCCCTTCCAACCCTGACTGATACTATGATACTATGAAAGGTTGGACTAGATGATCCCTGGGGTCCCTTCCCACCTGGCCTTGTATGAATCTACGAATCCACGATTGCCTCTGTAGTTACTGGGATTTAAAGGTGCTCGACGTCTCTGGCATTCATTCTTTGCTGATGGTTTTTGTCTTCTCTTTCTGGGACTTCTCCTCCTCCTCCTCCTCCCCCTCCCATTGCAGAACATCAACAGATGCTCTGTCATCTGGGTGGTCAACTCCATCGAACGCATTCAGGGACACAAAGTCCACGAGACGCTGCTGAAGGAGGGCATGAAGGCTTTCCAGCGTGGGATGTGCAAGGACATCTCCCTGGTGGTCACCAAGTCGGACCAGATCGATCTAGAAGAGTACAAGAGGTAATGAAACAAGTTCAGGGCTCCAGGGGAGTAGGGTGCTGAGTGGGTGATGCTGGCTCTGGCCCCACCTGGGCTGTGTTGGCACAGTCCTTCTTTGCTCCTCCTCACAAGAGCAGAGCACCGTCCCTACCATTTCCCAGGGCCAGTCCTGTTGATTATTTTTATCTGGAGGAGTGGATCAAGGTGGATCTGCCACATCTTGAGTACTGTGTCCAGTTCTGGGCCCCTCAGTTTAGTCCAACCTACCATCCAACACCATCTAATCAACTAAACCATGGCACCCACCTGGCTACAACCTCCCTTTCAGGCAGTTGTAGAGAGCAAGAAGGTCTCCCTTGAGCCTCCTGTTCTCCAGGCTAAGCAACCCCAGCTCCCTCAGCCTCTCCTCACAGGGCTTGTGTTCCAAAAGTGCTGTGGGAGGTTTGGGTTAGGTAGGAAAAACTCCACTGAAAGCATGGTTGAGCAGTGGGACAGGCTGCTGTTGTAGTTTGGCTTCCAACTGAGCTGTCTGGCAAAGTTAATGTTGGGGGGGTGTGGGGATTTCAATCCACCACAGCTGCCCAGGAGAACTCATCCCTGGAGAGACTGAAAAGCTGTGCAGATGTGGTGCTGAGGGACATGGTTTAGTGGGGACCTGGCAGTGCTGGGTTAAGAGTTGAACTTGATCGTCCTAAAGGCCTTTTCCAACCTGTGTGACTCTCTGATTCTGTGACTGTTGCCTGCTGAGATTAGAATTAGAACTAGAGTTAGAATTATTAGAGTCAGAATTATTAGAGTTAGAATTAGAGTGAGAATTAGAGTTAGAATTAGAGTTAGAATTAGAGTTAGAATTAGAATGAGAATTAGAGTTAGAATTAGAGTTAGAATTAGAATGAGAATTAGAGTTAGAATTAGAGTGAGAATTAGAGTTAGAATTAGAGTTAGAATTAGAATTAGGGTTAGAATTAGAATTAGAGTTAGAATTAGAATTAGAATTAGAATTAGAATTAGAATTAGAGTTAGAATTAGAATTAGAATTAGAATGAGAATTAGAGTGAGAATTAGAGTTAGAATTAGAGTTAGAATTAGAATTAGAATTAGAATTAGAATTAGAGTTAGAATCAGAGTTAGAATTAGAATGAGAATTAGAGTTAGAATCAGAGTTAGAATTAGAATGAGAATTAGAGTTAGAATCAGAGTTAGAATTAGAATGAGAATCAGAGTTAGAATTAGAATGAGAATCAGAGTTAGAATTAGAATGAGAATTAGAGTTAGAATTAGAGTTAGAATTAGAATGAGAATCAGAGTTAGAATCAGAGTTAGAATTAGAATGAGAATTAGAATTAGAGTTAGAATTAGAGTTAGAATTAGAGTTAGAGTTAGAATTAGAGTTAGAATTAGAACTAGAACTAGAGTTAGAATTGGAATTAACCAGGTTGGAAGAGACCTTGGAGATCATGGAGTCCAACCTATCACCCAACACCACCTAATCAGCTAAACCATGGCACCAAGCACCCCAGCCAGTCTCTTCCTAAGCACATCATTCACATCTGATCATTCACATCTGTAACTTCTCTTGTGTTTTTCTCTTTCCAGAGAATGCAAGGAGTATGTTGTGAGTATTTTCCAGGCTCTTCATACCTTTTTTGGGGTCACTTGAGCAAAACTGGAGAGTTGCCCAAATGCTGTTACGTGACTTGAACAGAAGTGGTTGACCTAACAGAGAAACCAGCAAGTCTGTCTTAGGGAAATGCTGGCCTGGGCATTTCTTTGGGTATTAAAAGCTTTGGGATCTACTTGGCATGGTCAGGAGGTGCCAGTCATAATTCCTGCTGTTTTCCCCAACACAGGCAAATAAGCATGATGGCATCCTGAAAAGGAATAAAACTGTGAAGCAAGAGAAGGGAGAGATGATGAAGAAAAACCTGGAGGTAAGGTGCTTTGGAGAAGCTTGACAGGGTTTATCTTGAATCTCTGCCTAATGGCATGGCCATTGGAATGGGCTGCCCAGGGAGGTGGTGGAGTCACCAACACTGGAGGTGTTAGAAAGAGTCTGGATGAGGCACTTGGTGCCATGGTTAGTTTGATTAGATAGTGTTGGTGATAGGTGGACTTGATGATCTCAAAGTCTTTCCAAGCGGCTAATTCAATTCAATTCAATTCAATTCAATTCAATTCAATTCAATTCAAAATTCCATTCCATTCCATTCCATTCCATTCCATTCCATTCCATTCCATTTAACCTATCCTATCCTATCCTATCCTATCCTATCCTATCCTATCCTATCCTATCCTATCCCATCCCATCCCATCCCATCCCATCCCATCCCATCCCATCCCATGCATTTATCCATGAAGTCTGGGCCTTATCTCACACCTTGCTCTGCACTCTCCTTTTCCCTCTGTTTGGGTCCAATTTGTCTTCCTAGTCACCTCTGGTCCAGTTCTCCACTGTGTATGCAAGAACTGCAGGAAGTAATTTGGTGGGGGGGGATGATTCCTGATTCAGAATGGGCTTAAGAAAAGAGAAGAACCCAAGAGCAGATGACTCTGTTGTAGAATTACATCCAAGCAGAATAGAATTAACCAGGTTGGAAGAGACCTTTGAGTCCAACCTATCACTCAACACCATCAACTAAACCATGGCACCAAGCACCCCAGCCAGTCTCCTCCTAAACACCTGCAGTGATGGTGACTCCACCACCTCCCTGGGCAGCACATTCCAATGGCCAATCTCTCTTTCTGCAAAGAACTTCTTCCTAATCTCCAGCCTAAACCTCCCCTGGCACAGCTTGAGACTGTGTCCTCTTGTTCTGGTGCTGGTTGCCTAGGAGAAGAGAGGTTCCTGTGTGTAGCAAAGCAGCCAGCTCTTGCCCCAGCTTTGAAGTATAACAGGCAAGGTATAACAGGGAGGGAAGGAACTGACCTTGAGTAGAAAAGAAGTGCTGGGGGAGGAGGGTGAAGCAAAGGGGTTTGTTACAGTAGTGTGGTCAAGTTGCCAAGAAGGCCAAGAGCACCCTGGCTTAAGCCAGCAAGAGTGTGACCAGGAGGACTAGGGCAGGGATTATCCCCCTGTACTGGACACTGGTGAGGTTGCACCTGGATCTTGGGGTCACTTTTGGGTCCCTCACTCCAAGAAGCACATTGAGGTGCTGGAGCCTGACCAGAGAAGGGTGACAAAGCTGGTGAAGGGTCTAGAGCACAAGTCTTGTGAGGAGTGGCTGTGAGAACTGGGGCTGTTTAGCCTGGAGAAAAGGAGGCTCAGAGGAGACCTTCTAACTCTCTGCAACAGGCTGCCCAGGGCAGTGGTGGAGTCCTGGTTCCTGGAGAGGTTGAAAACCTCATTGCTCTCTACAACTACCTGAAGGGAGGTTGTAGCCAGGAGGGGGTTGGGCTCTTCTCCCAGGCAAGCAGCACCAGAACAAGAGGACACAGTCTCAAGCTGTGCCAGGGGAAGTTTAGGCTGGAGGTGAGGAGAAAGTTCTTCCCAGACAGAGTTGTTAGCCATTGGAATGTGCTGCCCAGGGAGGTGATGGAGTCCCCATCCCTGGAGGCGTTCAAGAGGGGATTGGATGTGGCATTTGGTGCCTTGGTGTAGTTAGTCATGAGGTATTGGGTGATAGGTTGGACTTGATGACCTCTGAGGTCTTTTCCAACCTTATGGATTCTCTGCTGCTATGAAAAGCCATTTAGATGCAGTGCTGAGCATCACGGCTCAGTAGTGACCTGTCGGTGCTGGGATAATGACTGGGCTTGACGACCTTAGGGGTCTCTCCCAAGCCAAACAATTCCAGGGCTCTATGATGAGGTTTTGCTCGGTGTGGCTTTGGTGAGGAGAGCTTAGTGAGCTTGGCTGGGGTGTGTGTTTTACAGAAAAAGCTTCCAGCTGACTCGGAGGTGCTGCGGAAGGCTGACCTTGTGTACACGGTCAGTGCCAGGGAGTACTGGAAAGGGAAGACACTCAGCGATGAGAAGATACTCAGCGAGGAGGAAACAGGTGACACTGGGGCATCCCCTCTCAGCATGGAGCACACAGGGGTGCTTTGGACACTGCCTGAGTGAAGCTGACCCTGTGGGATGTGTTGGAACAGCCCTAGGGCTTGGAGAAGTCACAGGACCACAGGATGTTAGGGGTTGGAAGTGACCTCCGGAGATCATTGAGTCCAACCCCACTGCCAGAGCAGGAGCAGAGAATCCAGCACAGGTCACACAGCAATGCATCCAGACAGGCCTTGAAAGTCTCCAGAGAAGGAGACTCCACAACCCTTCTGGGCAGCCTGTTCCAGTGCTCTGTGACCCTTACAGTAAAGAAGTTCCCCCTTGTGCTGAGGTGGAACCTCCTGTGCTGCAGCTTCCATCCATTGCTCCTTGTCCCATCACAGGGTGCAGGTGAGCAGAGCCTGTGCCCTCCCTCCTGACCCCCAGCCCTCAGATATTGATACACATTTATTACATCCCCTCTAAGTCTTCTCTTTTCCAGAGTAAAAAGCCCCAGGTCCTTCAGCAAGTCCCTGGTAACTTCCTTTCCAATACCTTGCCCTGCCCCTGCCCCTGCCCCTCAAATCAGTCGTTAAAAATAGTACAGAGACTAGAATGGAATAACAGATTACAATAGCCTGGGGTGAACTGGGATCCTGGGGTGCATTAAGAAGAGGGTGTCCAGCAGATCGAGGGAGGTTCTCCTCCCCCTCTACTCTGCCCTGGTGAGACCTCACTTGAAATATTGCATCCAGTTTCAGGCACCCCAGTTCAGGAGGGACAGGGATCTACCTGAGAGAGTCCAGTGGAGAGCTACCAGGATGCTAAAGGGACTGGAGCACTGCCCTGTGAGGAGAGGCTGAGAGCCCTGGGGCTGTTCAGTCTGGAGAAGAGAAGACTGAGAGGGGATCTAATTAATGTTTATCCATACCTGAGGGCTGGGGGTCAAGAGGGAGGGACAGGCTCTGCTCACCTGCACCCTGTGATAGGACAAGGGGCAATGGATAAAAACTGCAGCACAGGAGGTTCCACCTCAACACAAGGAGGAACTTCTTCACTGTGAGAGGCACAGGGCACTGGAGCAGGCTGCCCAGAGAGGTTGTGGAGTCTCCTTCTCTGGAGACTTTCCAGACCCATCTGGATGTGTACCTGTTGACCTGTGCTGGATTCCATGGTCCTGCTCTGGCAATGGGGTTGGACTTGATGATCTCCAGAGGTCCTTCCAACCCCTAACGTCCTGTGACCTGCCCTTCCCTCTGGGACCCTCTAGCCTCTGGAGGACTTTTCTTTATGGTTATACCAATGAACTCTTGACTTTCCCTTAATCTACAGCACACACTAAACTCCACCTTGCTTGCCTGCTTTCAGAGATCCCAAAGCTGAGGCACTACATCCAGATGTTTTGCACAGCACAGAAGAGGAACATCCTGAAGGAATATGTCTCAGAGGCTTTGTCCATTTTGTCCCTGATCCAGAGTCTCCGGTGCCACCAAGCTGCACAGGTTGGTCCAGAACAGCTCAGGGGAGACCTTATTGCTCTCTGCAACTACCTGAAGGGAGGATGTAGCCAGGTGGGGGTTGGTCTCTTCTCCCAGGCAACCAGCACCAGAACAAGAGTACACAGCCTCAAGCTGCACCAGGGGAGGTTTGGGCTGGATGTTAGGAAGAAATTCTTCCCAGAGGAGAGATTGGCCATTGGAATGTGCTGCCCAGGGAGGTGGTGGAGTCCCCATCCCTGGAGGTGTTTAGGAAGAGACTGGCTGGGGTGCTTGGTGCCATAGTTTGGTTGATGAGATGGTGTTGGGTGACAGGTTGGACTCCATGATCTCAAAGGTCTCTTCCAACCTGTATATCTATCCTATTCTATCTATTCTATTCTATTCTATTCTATTCTATTCTATTCTATTCTATGGACATTTTCCTCTGAGGTGTTTGTGAACAATGCCCCCAGGCTGGGGGAAGGGGTGGGGAAACAGGTGCAGCACTGATCACATCAGCTGCCAGGGCACTCGCAGGGTGCTGCGTTCCTTGCTTCCAGCATGAGGCATTCACTGATTTGCTTCCCTTGTTGCCTGCTCATTTCAGTACCTGGGGACGAGGACAAGCTACTGGAATGACTTTATGCAGAAGATCATTGATCTGGGGAAAGACATTGAGAAATGTTTCACATCCATTGAGCAGCCACTCAGGGAAGGGCTGAATCAAGCCAAGAAGTCGTACAACAGAAATATTGAGAAGATCCTCAACGTGAGTATAAAGCAACTGCTTTGGAGCACCAGAATCACAGAACCACACAGAATCACCAAGGTGGGAAGAGACCTCAAAGCTCATCAAGTCCAACCTGTCACCACAGACCTCATGACTAAACCATGGCACCAAGTGGAGGTGTTTAGGAAGTGTTTAGGAAGAGACTGGATGGGGTGCTTGGTGCCATGGTTTAGTTGATTGGATGGTGACTCAATGATCTCAAAGGTCTCTTCCAACCTGGTTAATTCTATTCTATTCTATTCTATTCTATTCTATTCTATTCTATTCTATTCTTTCTATTCATTTCATTTCATTTCATTTCATTTCATTTCATTTCATTTCATTTCATTTCATTTCAAATCTGTTCTTTCTATTCTATTCTATTCTATTCTTTCTATTCTAATCTGTTTACCCTATCCTATCCTATCCTATCCTATCCTATCCTATCCTATCCTATCCTATCCTATCCTATTCTATCTATTCTATCCTATTCTATTCTAGTTGATTAGATAGTGTTGGGTGATAGGTTGGACTTGATGATCTCAAAGGTCTTTTCCAAGCTGGCTAATTCAATTCAATTCAATTTTCAATTCAATTCAATTCAATTCAATTCAAAATTCCATTCAATTCCATTCATTCTATTCTATTCTATTCTATTCTATTCTATTCTATTCTATTATTCCTATCTATCCTATCTATCCTATCCTATTCTATCCTATCCTATCCTATCCTATCCTATCCTATCCTATCCTATCCTATCCTATCCTATCCTATCCTAATCTATTCTATCCTATCCTATCCTATCCTATCCTATCCTATCTATCTATCCTATCCATCCTATCCTATCCTAAAATGATTCAGTGCTGTGTAGTGCTGCTGCTGACTGGACATCAGCGCTGTCTGTGCCTTACTCCTCTGCATTTCCCACCCAACAGCAAGCCAACAGGCATCAGGGTTTTCACAGAACCCTGAGAGCTGTGTGCCTGAAGCAGGGGGTGTACGTGTCCAAGGTCTTTGGCCGGATAGACATCAACAGCTCCCTGACTCAGCCCATCTACGAATACATTGACATGAGTTTTGGAAACATCTTCAGGTGAGAGGCTCCCTTCTCTCTAAACTGGAGAGAGGTGGATTTGATGGGTGAATGTGGTCTTGGTGGAGAAGGGTTGGTTGGATGGTTGCATCCAAAGGGTAGTGGTCAATGACTTGATGCACATGTGGAGACCGGTGACCAGTTCTCTGCTGGGACCAGCGCTGTTCATGCTCTTCATAAATGACAAGGACAGTGGGGTTGAGTGCATCCTTGGCAAGTCTCCAGGTGGCACCAAGCTGAGTGGTGTGCTTGGCACCTCTGAGGGATGGGATCCATTCAGAGGAACCTGGACAAGCTGGAGAAGCGAGACCATGTAAACCTTCTGAGGTTCAACACGGCCAAGTGTAAGGTCCTGCGGCTGGCTTGGTCCAGACTGGGAGAAGAAAGAATGAAGAGCAGCCCTGCAAAGGGCTTGGGGGTGCTGGTGGGTGAAAAGCTGGGCATGAGTCAGCAATGTGCCCTCAAGATAACTATCAAAGCTCCTGTCCCACCCTATGATTCTAACCCAATGATGCTGTGTCTAAAGGAAGTTTACCCTCTCTGGGACCATGGACCCTATGCTGCCCTGCTTGCTATAGAATAGAATAGCATAGCATAGCATAGCATAGCATAGCATAGACAAGACTAGACTACACTAGACTAGACTAGACTAGACTAGACTAGACTAGAATAGAATAGAATAGAATAGAATAGAATAGAATAGAACTAAACTAACTGGGTTGGAAGAGACTTTGAGATCATTGAGCCCAACCTATCATCCAACACTATCTACTATCTAATCTACTAAACCATGGCACCAAGCACCCCAGCCAGGCTCTTCCTAAACACCTCCAGGGATGGGGACTCCACCACCTCCCTGGGCAGCACATTCCAATGGCCAATCTCTCTTTCTGGGGAGGACTTCTTCCTAACCTCCAGCCTAAACCTCCCCTGGCACAGCTTGAGGCTGTGTCCTCTTGTTCTGCTGCTGGTTGCCTGGGAGAAGAGACCAACCCCCACCTGGCTACAACCTCCCTTCAGGTAGCTGTAGAGGGCAATAAGGTCTGCCCTGAGCCTCCTCTTCTCCAGGCTAAGCAACCCCAGCTCCCTCAGCCTCTCCTCACAGGGCTGTGCTCCAAACCCCTCCCCAGCTTTGTTGCCCTTCTCTGGACACCTTCCAGCAAGTCAACCTCACAGCCTGCATCCCTCTGCTTTCCCCTTGGCTTTGCTGCTCCATCAGGGTGGGGAGAAGGTGAATGATGTGGCTCCTTGTTCACTTATCACCCCAACAGGATCCAGATGGATGAGAGCTCCATGCTGCAAAACTGCCTGGACAGGTTCCAAGATGCCATGAAGCAGCAGCTGCAGAGAGCTGTGGTGGAGTACAGAGTGCCTGACGAAAGTGGCAAGCTCAGGTTCCTTTACCAGGAGGTGTGGTCACCTTGTCAGGGGAGAGGGAGGATGCCCCTGAGGGGCTGTGCGAGAAAGAATGAGTGTGAGGAAAGGGGGCAAGGGGAAAGCACAAACTTTGAGGCACCTCTTGAGGTGATCCTGGTGCTGGTGAGGCCACAGCTCGGTACTGAGTTCACTTTTGGGTCTCTCGCTTTTTCCGTGGAGGTGTTTAAGAAGAGCCCGGATGAGGCACTTGGTGCCGTGGTCTAGCTGATTACTTGGGGTTGAGGGACTGCTTGGACTTAAGGAGCTTGGAGGTCTCTTCCAACCTGTTTGGTTCTGTGGTTCTGTGAAGAAGAACATTGAGAGGTTGGAGCATTTCCAAAGAAGGACAACAGAGCTGGTGAAGAACAAGTCTTGTGAGGAGTGGCTAACAGTGGGCCTGGATGATCTTGAAGGTCTCTTCCAACTCAAACCATTCTATGACTAGCTCTGTTTCAATGCCCTAGGAAAGCGACAAAGGCAGCTAGGAGTCATTCCACCTTGTCTTTAGGCAGCATGGTAGTGAGGAAAGCATGGAGTCCATTATGGAAGGGGGAGGGG
>CM037641.1:8375643-8402162 GCA_015227895.2 Colaptes auratus | reverse complement strand
GAAGGGACCTCAGGATCATTCAGTTCCAACCCCTCTGCCATGGGCAGGGACACCTCACACTACAGCAGGTTGCTCACAGTCACATCCAGCCTGGCCTTCAAAACCTCCAGGCATGAGGCTTCCACCACCTCCCTGGGCAGCCTGTGCCAGTGTCTCACCACCCTCATGGGGAAGAACTTCTTCCTAACATCCAGTCTGAATCTACCCATTTCTAGTTCTGTTCCATGGACCAGGGACATCCTGCTGGGTCTTTGCCAGGCTGCTGGAGCTAAGGCACTTCTGCAGAGGTGATCCTGCCAAGCTCTCCTCCCCAACCAGCAGACCAGGGTGTGATGAGGACAACATTCCATGGTGAAGTCCTCACTGAAGGTATCACTTCTACCACACAAAGGAGGGGTTCCCACTGGGGCAATGTGCATTCTCCAGCCTTCCATGCTCTGGTTTGGGAAGACTCCTGTCTGTGAGGAGAAGAAAACCTCTCCTTTCTTCCACCTGTCTCTGGGTATGGCTAAAGCCTCCCCAGCCCTTAGTGGTGTCCCCACACTTCAAGGGCACAGCCCCACCTCCCAGAAGCCAGTCTCACCTTGAGGACCTGGTTCATCTTCCCCATCTGAATCATGAAGTCATCAGTGCAGGCGATGTCCGAAGGAGAGTGACCTCCCCCCACCACCTTGACCCTCTTGTTCCGCTGCCTGGCCATATCCAGGATCTGCAGAGACAACAGCTGGTCCTGAGCACCCAACACCTCCCTCAAAGTCATGGGCTAAGGGGGGTTCCAGATGCACTGTGAGACATCCCAAGATAAAATCTCACCCCTGGTTGGCAGCCATTTACTTGGGCAGCCCAACCTCTGGGGGTTCAATCCATCCCTGGAGCCCAAACACCTCCTAAGACAGCCCTTGGGAGCTGGACTAGATGACCTTTAAAGGGTCCTTCCAACCCAAACCATTGTATATGGTCCTAGAAGATGTGATGCCCACCTGAGACACCCTAGGGTGAGAGAGGCATCTCTGGGGTGACAGCAGTGACTCCCACCCTTCAGGGTGGCAGCTGGGGCAAGCAGGGGACCCCAGAAGGATGCCAGATGTTGATCCCCAGGGAGCAGAGTCCATCTGGGCCCAGGCACATTTGTTTTCTCCACCCGTTAGGTGTTTGGCACATCTGCTGGAGAATGTGCTGTGCAGTAGGGTGAGCCATCCCCTGGGCTAAGGTGAAGGACTCATGCTGTCACCAGCTGTGACCTCTCTGCCTGAACAGGATGGAGCATCTCAGCCCTTCCTGGCCTCTCCTCCCCTTCATTTCTATTGGGTGGTCTCCTGGAAGAACCTTCCTCACCTCCCGGATCTCCTCCACTGAAGTGGGCTGGAAGTACAACTCTGGAGAGCAGCCATAAGTCTTGGCCCAGTTCTGGAACTTGAATCCTCCTTGGCCATGAACCTGGAGCAAAACCAAGAACCAGAGCAGAAGGAAGCAAGTGTCTCCCCATCTTTCACACACAGCCAAGACCACTGTACCAGAGCCAGGTTTCCAAAGGGGCTGGAAAACTACTATGGACACAGAGGCTCAGCTCAACCCCTTGAGTCTGTGGGGCAGAGATGTCTCCATGAGAGCAATCAGCCCAGGAGCAGTCAGGGGGGGAGAAGAGAACCCCTAGCTGTTTGAGACATCTCCATTGAGCTCAGCCCATCCTTTCCTCCTACAGCATGATGTGTGCTGGGCTCCTCTTGCTCTGTGTGGCTGCTTCTGCTCTGGCCTCCTCCCAGACCTTGTCTCAGGGACAGGTTGGACTTGATGATCTTTGAGGTCTTTTCCAACCTCATTGATTCTGGGATTCCATGGTTCTCAGCATCCTTCCCTACCCACCCGTGGCCCCTGTGCATTGTTCTCATCATGAGAGGCTGACTGGGACCAGGCTGGGACCTCCCACTGAAAGAGCAGACTCTCAAAACTGGCCAGAGTTCTCCAGGGGTGCAGAAGGGGCTCTCCCAGCTGTGTCTGCAGCATCCTCCACCCCTTCCCCCACCGCCTCAACCCTCCCCCTAAGGGCTGGTGATGGTTGGTGATAGCCCACCAGCCCGCCCCGTGAGGTGACCGCCTGGGGCGAGGGCCATCAAGACTATAGCAGATAGCAGCAAGGAGCTCCCAAGGCGAGGGGGAGGTGGGGCTGGGCTGTCCCACATCAACCCCCACGGAGGTTAAAACCCAGAGCTTTGAGCCGAGCAACAGAGGGAAAAAGACAGAGGAAAGGTTTCAAAACCCACCCCAAACCACGAAAAGGGAGGAAACTGAAGATCCAGGGCTCTGGGCAGCCTGATCTAGATGAGGATGTCCCTGCTTGCTGCAGAGGGGGTTGGACTAGGTGACCTTTGGAGGTGCCTTCCAAGCCAGACCACTCTGTGATTCTATGACAAAGCCCTCTCCTGCTCGGCAGGCAGAGTCTACCCTGAGCTATCCAGGGAATGCCTTCGCTTTCCTCCCCTCCCTCTTTTCCCAGGCCCCTTTCCTGTTTCTCATCCTGGTTAGTAAATCCGTGGTTCAAAACCCTCACCGTCCCGTCGGCCCTGACCACACGGCGCTGCTTGGACTGCCCTTACCACCCCAGCCCCCGGGGAAACTGCCCTTGGCTTTGCCTTACCATCCCGCCGGGCTCTCCGAGACGCTGCTGGAGTGAGGACTGTGGCTGCTCTGGCCCCGGGGATGAGGGGTGATCCCGTCTGCTCCAAGGCTGTTCCTGACCTCTGGGTCATCAAGATAATGAATAACAGCACTGCCCTTGGGATATGCTCCATTCCCTGGGGGAGGAGAGGGGCTGAGCGCTTTGCTCCGGGCCGGGAGAGCAAGAGCCAGCCACAGGTTGGAACCTGGGGTCCTGCGTCCCACAGGGATGCTGCAGGCTCGGATGGGTTGGGAGCAAACTGGAACACAGGAAATGCCCCAGGTCCACGAGGAAAAACTTTCCTGTGAGGGTGCCAGAGCACTGGAACAAGCTACCCAGAGAGGCTGTGGAGCCTCCTCCTCCGGAGAGACTCCAAATCCTGCCCAGCCTGCCCTGGGTGACTCTGCTTAAGCAGGGGGGTTGGACTAGATGATCTCTGGGCCCCTCAGTTTAGGAAGGATGTTGAGGTGCTGGAAGGCGTCCAGAGAAGGGCAACAAAGTTGGTGAGGGGCTTGGAGCACAGCCCTGTGAGGAGAGGCTGAGGGAGCTGGGGTTGCTTAGCCTGGAGAGGAGGAGACTCAGGGGGAGACCTTCTTGCTCTCTACAACTCCCTGAAGGGAGGTTGTAGCCAGGCAGAGGTTGGTCTCTTCTCCCAGGCAAGCAGCACCAGAACAAGAGGACACAGTCTCAGGCTGCACCAGGGAAGGTTTAGGCTGCAGGTTAGGAGGAAGTTTTACACAGAGAGAGATTGCACATTGGAATGGGCTGCCTGGGGAGGTGGTGGAGTCACCATCACTGGAGGTGTTTAGGAAGAGACTGGCTGGGGTGCTTGGTGCCATGGTTTAGTTGATGAGATGGTGTTGGGTGATAGGTTGGACTTGATGATTTCAAAGGTCTTTTCCAACCTGGTTCATTCCATTCCATTCCATTCCATTCCATTCCATTCCATTCCATTCCATTCCATTCCAAGCAGACTCAACCCTCTCTCTGTGTCCTAAATTCCACCTGCTGCAACTCATGGAGCTGAAGAGGCTGCCCAGAGGAGCACCTCTCTTCTGCAGCCAAAGCCTCAGCACCCTTTCTCTACAGACCCAACATCTCCTGCAGCACCTTTCCTCCACAGACTCAAACTGTCTTGGGGGGGGTGAGTGGTGTGGTAATATAATTCCTTTCCTCTTCTCTCTCTTCTCTCTCTCACTCTCTATTTTCTATCACTCTCTATTTTCTCTCTCTCACTCTCTGTTTTCTCTCACTCTATTTTCTCTCTCTCACTCTCTATTTTCTCCCACTCTCCATTTTCTCTCTCTCCCTTTCTGATCCATCCACTTCATTCATGCAATCAACAGTCTGGCTGTTGGTGTTTTGGCCTCGTTTGTGCCTCATTTCACAGCCTGGGAATGTTCAGAAGAACTGGGTCTCTTTCCCTCCCCAGACTGAGACACCCCCACCATGCCTCCTCTCTGTGAGGAAGGAGATGCTTCAAAGGGTTCTTGAGGGGAATCCACTTAATGTGGTGGGCACTCACCCTGGAGCAGATCCCCTGGACATGCAGCTTTTGCACTGGGCAAGCTGGGCAGAGGAAGGGAGCAGAGGAAAGACCCAGATCCAGGTCTGGGGTCACCTTCATGGGAGGCTTCAGGCAGCAGGTGGTGCAATGGCCTGGCTGCATTGCATCACTCCTTGCAAAGTGGCCTCCGGGGGCTTTTGCTTCCTGTGGAGGGGATACTCCACACCTTGCATCTCAAGCTCCCTTCGCTGCCCCCACCAGGAGCAGAAGGCTGGGCAGGGTCAGGCCATCTGATGGCTCTCGTCTGGACGGACAAAGAGCAGCAATTTGCAGGAGCTCTGCAGCGCTCCGTGGCTGCTCTTTGGTGATAAGCAAACCCTCCTCATCAAGGGAGGGACGATAAGGAGATTGCTGAGCCGGCTAACTGGGGCAAGGTGACCTTCCAGGAGCACGGTGCGAGCAGGGAACCCACTGCTGTGGGCAGCTGCCTTCACATCGCTGCGGGATGCTCTTGCAGCCCCAGCTCTTGCAGCACAGCCATGAACTCGGGGGCAGGGGAAGAGCTTCTTAAGTACAAAGCAGGAGCTGTGCAGATTGCCAAAGGCCTGACAGCAAGCTGTTTCCACAGGTCTTCACTTCCACCCTCAAAGCTCTTTGACCTCCTCGACCAGCCCAAATCCCTGCCGCTGTTTCCCTGGCTGCAATGCAGGAAATTAATGAATAATCCTGCACCACACCTTCAAGCCTAGCTTGGCTGGGCTCAGACACCTCCACAGCTGCCCAGCCACCAGCTCTGTGGCCAAGTGCTGTGCAAAGGTCACCAAAAACCTCCCCCAAAAAATCCCCTCACGGGATTATTCATTAACAGAGAGGGGTGAGAGGGCTACAGTGGGTGCTGTGGTCTGGCTGGTGTTATTCCAAGCAGCCAAGACAGGGGTGGGAACTGGGAAAGGTTCCTCACTGCTCCCTCAGTGGGAACCTCGGTAGCTGGTGGCACCAAGCTGGAATTTCCTACCTTTGCAGCTGCTCTCTTCACTGTCACCTCTGCAGCACAAAGAGCCAGGGCCCTCAGATTGCAGGGAGCTGCCAAATCAGAATCATGGAATTGCTTATAGACCTTTCAGGTCATCAAGTCCAGCCATTTACCCAAGGGGACAATCACCTCCCCTGCTGCGTCCTCCACCGTCGAATCATTGAACCATTTTGGCTGGAAGAGACCTTTAAGATACAATACAATACAATACAATACACCAGGTTGGAAGAGACCTTCAAGATCATCACGTCCAACCCATCAACCAATCCAACCCACCTAAATACAATACAGTACAATACAGTACAATACAACCCACCTAAACAACTAAAAAACTAAGCCATGGCACTAAGCACCCCATCAAGCCTCTTCTTGAACACCTCCAATGAAGGTGACTCCACCACCTCCACGGGCAGCTGATTCCAGTGGGCAATCACTCTCTCTGTATAGAACTTCTTCCTAACATCCAGTCTAAACCTGCCCTGGTGCAGCCTGAGACTGACTGAGATCACCAAGTCCAAGTGTTAACCCAGCACTGCCATCTCACCACTAAACCATGCCCCTCAGCAACACATCTACACAGCTTTTCAAGCCTTCCAGGGATGGGGACTCCAACACTGCCCTGGGCTGCCTGTTCCAGGGCTTGTCAGCACTTCCCACAAAGAAATTGTTCTGCCAGTCCAACCTAACCCTCCCCTGATGCAAATCGAGGCTACTTCCTCTCATTCTATCACTTGTTTCTGGGGAGAAGGGATCAACACCCACCTAGCACCAACCTCAAATCAGGGAGATTTAGAGAGTGAGAAGGTCTCCCTTGAGCCTTCCTTTCCCCAGGTTAAACAGCCACAGCTCTTCCCATGGATGACAGACCATGTTGGTCTTCTGTGGGTGATAGGTTGGACTCGATGATCTCAAAGGTCTTTTCCAACCTGGTTAATCCTACCCTATCCTATCCTATCCTATCCTATCCTATCCTATCCTATCCTATCCTATTCCATTCCATGCCACTCCACTCTACCCTATTCTATTCTATTCTATTCTATTCTATTCTATTCCATTCCATTCCATTCCATCCTATTCTACTCTACTCTACTCTACCCTACTCTACTCTATTATATTCCATTCCATTCTATTCCATTCTATCCTATTCTACTCTACTCTATTCTACTCTACTCTACTCTACTCTACTCTACTCTACTCTACTCTACTCTACCCTACTATATTCCATTCCATTCTATTCCATTCTATCCTATTCTACTCTACTCTATTCTATTCTACTCTACTCTACTCAACCCTACCCCATTCTATTCCATTCTATCCTACGCTACTCTACTCTACTCTACTCCACTCCACTCCATTCTACTCCATTCTATTCCACTCTACTCCATTCCACTCCACTCCACTCTATTCTATTATATTCCATTCCATTCTATCCTATTCTACTCTACTCTATTCTATTCTACTCTACTCTACTCTACCCTACCCTACCCTACCCTATTCTATTCTATTCCATTCTATCCTATTCTACTCCACTCCACTCCACTCCACTCCACTCCACTCCACTCCACTCCACTCCACTCCACTCCACTCCTGCTCTTCACAAGACCTGTGCTCTAGACCCCTCACCAGCTTTGTTGCCTTTCTTTGGACACTCTGCAGCACCACAGTGTCCTTCTTGTGGTGAGGGGCCCAAAATTCAACCCAGGATTCAAGGTGCAACCTCACCAGTGTCCAGCACAGGGGAATAAGCCCCCTCCAGATACTGGAAGGCCACAATAAGATCTCCTCAGAGCCTTCTCTTCTCCAGACTGAACAGCCCCAGCTCTCTCAGTCTGTCTCCCTAGCAGAGGAACTGCAGCCCTCTGCTCATCCTTGTGGCACTTCTCTGGACACCTTCCAGCATGTCCATGTCTTTCTTGTAATAGGGGCTCCAGACTTGGACACAGTACTCCAGGTGGCTGCACCTGGGGGGCTGCCAGACCTTGCACCTCCTTACAGTTATGGTGAAACTGAGTTAAGATCTTTTTGAGTCTCGAGAGCCATGTGAGCAGGGTCTCAGGGCAGAGATCAGGTGGAAGGGGGTTTTTTTTTGGCCTTCTTTCTTCTCCATTTAAGAATAAAACAGTTTCAATTTCATGATGAGCTGCTTTTATGCTTTTACTTCTCTATCTCCAAGGGCTATTTCTTCCTCTTCTTTTTCTCTCTGAGTTAATTGCTTCCTTTCTTAAATGGGACAGTGAACAATGTCTGGAGGAGGAGAGGACATGACCAAAGTTGAAACCTGCACAGGAACAGGGAGAGGTTGTCCTTTAACATTCCCTACCAGGCACAACCTGAGTCCCACCACATCCTCCCTGCAGCTCAGCACCCCTGTGGCCAGCACCCCTGGGTGCCTCACAGCTTTGGAAGGAGAAGCTGAGAAAAATCATCACAGTTCCAGGGGTTTGTTTGGTCCAGGGGACAAGGCAGAGGTAGTCACCTTGTGCCACCCTTATGTTTGGCTCCCCAGGGCGGAGCAGATGCTGTGGCCTGAGGTGTGTTGGCCACAGAGTGACCTTCACCAGTAGCCAGAGTGTTCTCCCTCTCTGTGAGGCTGAAATATTAACCCTGGAACACAGGTGGAGCCATCCCAGAGTGCAGGGCTGGGCTGGGTTGAAATTTAACCTGGGGCTGTGAAGTTTGGTGGGTGCAATTCTGCAACCCTGTACCCAAACAATGTGGGGCAAAGGGAGCACTCCCCACTGCTGCCAGAGCTGCACCCCAATGTGTGTGCACTGCAGAACTGCCACCTTGGACTTGCAACAGGCAGACTTTGGCCTGTTTCAGAGCCTGGTTGACATAGTCCCTTTGGAAGCAGTCCTGAAGGGCTAAGGAGACCAGGAAGGCTGAAAAGTGTTCTAGAAGGAAGTGTCCAGGGCTGTCCTCAGGGGCTGAAAGACAACAGCAGAGAAGGCAGCTGAGAGAAAAGAGGAACAAATGACAGGGCAAGAGGAAACAGCCTCAGGTTGACCAGGGGAGGTTTAGATTGGATGTTATAAGAATCACTTTCTTCACTGACAAGGCTCTCAAGCACTGGAACAGGCTCCCCAGGGAGATGATTGGATCACCACCACTGGAGGTGTTAAAACCACACAGAGATATGGTGCTAGGGGACATGGATTAGCAGCAGCCTTGGTGGAGCTAGAGAATGTTGGACTTGTTGATTCTGAAGGCACTTTCCAATCAAAAGGGTTCTGTGAATGATTCTAAACCTCACCTAGAGAAACTTGAGGCCATTTCCTCTTACCCTATCACTTGCCCCTTGGGAGAACAGACCAAGCCCCACCTTGCTCCAACCTCCTTTCAGGGAGTTGTAGAGAGTGAGAAGGTCTCCCCTCAGCCTCCTTTTCTCCAGGCTCAACATCCCCAGTTTCCTCAGCTGCTCCTCACAAGGCTTGTGCTCTAGACCCTTCATCAGCTTCATTGCCTTTCTCTGGACACCCTCCAGGACCTCAATGTCCTTCTTGCAGTGAGGGGCCCAAAACTGAACCTAGCATTCAGTGTGTGGTCTCACCAGCACCCAGGCCAGGTGGACATCTTGCTAGGGAAGGGAAGGGAAGGGAAGGGGAAGGGTAGTTGTGGAGAGCAATAAAGTCTGCCCTGAGCCTCCTCTTCTCCAGGCTAAGCAACCCCAGCTCCCTCAGCCTCTCCTCTCGGGGCTGTGCTCCAAACCTCTGCCCAGCCTCGTTGCCCTTCTCTGTCCTCGGTGATCAGAGCAACACCTCCTGGGGCATGTGTCAATCCCCTGCCCTTCATGCTCACTGACCTTTGGGAGGTTTTTGCAGCCAACAGCCATCAGCAAGAGCAAAGCCAGGCAGTGTGTGTGTGTGTGGAGGGATGTCCATCATGCTAGCAGTGCCAGAATCAGAGACCGAGGGGCTCCTGCCCCTGCTTTAGCTGTTCTAAGCCATTCCCCCATGCTGTAAACCCACTCCTGGCTGGGCCATGGCCACATTGCAGGCTGCCACTGCCACCCACCCGCTCAGAGCAGCTCAGTCACCACTCCCCTAGGGACACAGCGTGACTCTTGTTTTCCAGACCCATATATTCTGTTGGTCTCAAAGGTTTGGATTTGTAGAGCAGGAATTAAGGAGCATCCCTTCAAAACCAAACCCAGGCTTCTGAGATCCTCCCCTCCAGGAGCTGCCCTTCACACCAGGACTTTGGGGGATCACAGAATCAACCAGGTTGGAAAAGACCTCAGAGATCATCAAGTCCAACCTGTGACCTAATACCTAACACCTCCTGACAACTAAACCCTGGCTCCAAGTGCCACATCCAAGCCTTTTGTGAACACCTCCAGGGGTGGTGACTCCACCACCTCCCTGGGCAGCACATTCCAATGGCCAACAACTCTTTCTGGGAAGAACTTTCTCCTCACCTCCAGCCTAAACTTCCCCTGGCACAGCTTGAGACTGTGTCCTCTTGTTCTGGTGCTGGTTGCCTGCTAGAAGAGACCAACCCCCACCTGGCTACAACCTCCCCTCAGGGAGTTGTAGACAGCAAGAAAGTCTCCCCTGAGCCTCCTCTTCCCCAGGCTAAACAAATTCTCTGCTGCTGGGATCAGGAGTTTGAAACCCACCTTGAGGCTCCAGACATTTTCTTTTCACATTTAAATGCTGAGAGAGAAGCAGGACAGAGCCACGATGTGTGGTGCAGACACCCTGGAGAGGGTTTAGCCTCTCAGTATCCTGAGGGATGCAATCCCCTCTTCTTTCACTGCCTCTGAGACTGCTGAGAGCAGATTTGAGCTGCAACACCAAACGGCCCAGAGGAGCTTGGTCTGCAGCCAGATGTATTGCTTCACTTCATCCACGGCGCTGGGGCCTGGCCACTTGGGTGCTCTGCAGCAGCAGCAGCCAGGGCCATCACTCACATCTACAGCTGGAGGATTTCTCCTGGCCATAAACCTCCTGAGAAATGCAGCAGGGTCCCAAAGGAAACCAGGCTGGGACTCTGCATCTCTTCTGATGCTGTTTGCCCTCCCAGACTTGTCAGTATCAAAGCCCAAGTCTGCTTTGGCTCAGGTGGGTCCCTGGGGCCCCACTCTGCGGCTGGTGGGATGTCTCCATCCCGAGCAGTTGTCCTGGGCTAACTCCAGCCCACCAGACTGTGTGGCCCTCTGAGCTTGCTGAAGGTGCTGAGGGTGTGTGTGAGGATCTGTGGATCCCAGGGATGAAGGATGGATGCACCCTAATGGTCAAGGCCACGTGCACCTGGAGAGCTCATGTGCACCTCAGGGACAGAGGAAGAATGCACCCAGGGGCCAAGGACACAGGCACCATGGAAGGGACATTCAAGGTCACTAAGTCCAACCATTAACCCAGCACTGCCAGGTCACCACTAAACCATGTCCCTCAGCACCACAGCTACACAGCTTTCCAATCCCTCAAGGGATGGGGACTCCAACACTGCCCTAGGCAGCCTGCTCCAGGCCTTGAAAACCTATCTGGGGAAAAAAATCGTTCTTCATGTCCAACCCAAACCTCTGCTGGCACAACTTGAGGCCATTTCCTATTTTCCTATCACTTGTTCCTTAGGAGAAGACCCCAATGGCCATCTTGTTCCAACCTCCTGTCAGGGAGCTGCAGAGAATGAGGTCTCCCCCCGAGTCTCCTTCTCTCCAGGCTAAACAAGCCCAGTTCCCTCAGCTGCTCCTCACAAGCCTTGTGCTCTAGGCCCTTCACCAGCTTTATTCCCTTCCTTTGGACACACTCCAGCACCTCAAAGTCATTCTTACAGTGAGGGGCACAAAACCTAACCCAGGGTTCAAGGTGCAGCCTCACTAGTGCCCAGTGCAGGGGGTCAATTCCTGCCCTGGTCCTGCTGGCCACACTATTGCTGACCCAAGCCAAGATGCTGGTGGCCTTCTTGGCCACCTGAGCACACTGCTGGCTCATTTTCAGCCAGCTGCCAACCAACACCCCCAGGTCCTTTTCTGCTGGGCAGCTTCCAGCCACTCTTCAACGTGTCCAGAGAAGGGCAATGAGGCTGGAGAGAGGCCATGAGCACAGCCCTGTGAGGAGAGGCTGAGGGAGCTGGGGTTGCTTAGCCTGGAGGAGGCTCAGGGGAGACCTTCTTGCCCTCTACAACTACCTGGAGGGAGGTTGTGGCCAGGAGGGGGTTGGTCTGTTCTCCCAGGCAACCAGCACCAGAACAAGAGGACACAGTCTCAAGCTGTGCCAGGGGAGGTTTAGGCTGGAGGTTAGGAAGAAGTTCTCCCCAGAAAGAGAGACTGGGGAAATTTAGGCTGGAGGTAAGGAGAAAGTTCTCCCCAGAAAGAGTAATTGGCCATTGGAATGTGCTGCCCAGGGAGGTGGTGGAGTCCCCATCCCCTGAAGGTGTTCAAGGGGGGACTGGACGTGGCACTTGGTGCCATGGGTTAGCAGCCATGAGGTGTTGGGTGTCAGGTTGGACTCGATGATCCTTGAGGTCTCTTCCAACCTTATTGATTCTGTGATTCTTCCCCAAGTCTGAAGCATCACAGGGGGCTCTTGTGACCCAAGGGCAGGACTCAGCCCTTGTTGAAGCTCATCCCATTGGCCTCAGCCCATTGCTGCAGCCTGGCCACCATGCCACAGAGCTGAGTGGCTGATGCAAAGCCCTCATCTGATTGTTCAAATGAGCATGAATTCCGCTGCTCTTCCCACGACCGAGGCGGGGGTCTGGTGCAGTGCTGGCCGCAACCAAAGCCTTGCAGCCCCCAAGAGTGGGGTGGAAACACCACTTTGTGCTGTTAGAAGCCTTCAAACACCTCTTAAAATCACACCCACATACCATTGCCACGGGACAGGCTGGTTTGGCAGCACTTGCCTGGCCTTCTGGGCCGGGCTCCAGGGCCGGTGCTGGGCTGCGGCTCCCAGACGCCTGGGAATGGCCTTCTTGGTTTTTATATTTCAGCAGCAGAGGCCAAAACAACTCCAAATCCTGCTCCTAAGCCAGCAGACACGGTGAGGATGACAGAACCAGGATTATGAATAACTCCAGGCCTGAGGGAGCAGCTTTAAACCTCTCACTACCCACCCAGGGGCTGCTGTTTTCCTTCTCCTCTTTCCCCATCCCAAACGCACGCAACTACTTATTGGGGGATGCAAACCATTCCCATGGGCTCCCTGGCAGAGCTGGAATGAGCTGAGAGGAGGGATGAAGCCAGACAAACCACAAAGCCCCAGCTCAAAATAGCTAAGGGCTGAGGAGAGCTGAGGGGGGGGGAAATACCAAGCGTGTTTGCCCAAATCCTTACACCGAGCTGGATGTCTCTGTCTAACGTTTGCTGGGGCCAGGGGAAGGGCTGGGAGCTCAGGAGAAGGCAGCTCAGCTCTGGCATCACAGGGACAAGTGATGGGCAAGAGGCAGCAAGATTCAAGAGAGACAGAGATCAGCTGGAGAGAGTCCAATGGAGAGCAACAAGGATGATTAAGGGACTCGAACATCTCTCCTGTGAAGGAAGACTGCGAGAGCTGGGACTGTGTAGTCTGGAGAAGAGAAGGCTGAGAGGGGATCTTGCTAATGTCTATCAATATCTGAGGGGTGGGTGTCCAGTAGCAGGACAAGGCACAACAGGGACAAGATGGAACACAGGAGGTTCCACCTCAACGTGAGGAGAAACTTATTTGCTGTGGGGGTGCCGGAGCCCTGCAGCAGGCTGCCCAGAGAGGTTGTGGAGGCTCCTGCTCTGGAGACTTTCAAAACCTGCCTGGATGCACTCCTGTGTGGCCTGCCTTAGGTGATCCTGCTTTGGCAGGGGGGCTTGGGCTCAATCTCTATAGGTCCCTTCCACCCCCTAGCATTGTATGATTCTCTGCTTCCTGGAGGAGCACGAGGAGAGCCAACCTAGGTCACTTTGTGCTTTATTTTGCAGTGTTCCAAGGCAGAAGGTGATTTTTCTGGCAGAATTAATGATTAGTAGTGCATTAAAACCTCCACATCAAACCCAACCAGTGCAAGTGGGCAGAGTCTGGGACCCTCCAGCCAAAGTCCTGAGATGGGGTCAGGGTGATGTGGCAGGAAGCATGGATCCAACCCCAAAACATCTCTCACCACCCTGCAACTGCCCACAGGAGCTCAGCAGGCTCCTTCTATGTGCACACAGCTGGTGCAAAGGCTTTGTGCCAGCCTCCTCCCGGTCCCCATCTCACCCATCCAACCCCCAAAAGATACAAATCAAGCCCTCAAGGGAAAAATCCATCCCCAGGAGGACGGAAGACAGGGGACAGGACTCGGCCGGCCAGCTCTGCTCACAGCCTGGAGAACTTGGTCAGGGGTGCGTCGGTGGGGAGCCCCTCCAGCCACTTCACCAGGATCCTGTTCAGCTCCACTGGCCTAGGGGGATGGCAAAGGGCTGGGGTGAGACCTGGAGCTCAGCCCAGGTGGAGCAGTGCCGTGCACGGCAGCCACTGTACCTCTCCATCTGCGTCCAGTGTCCGCACTCCTCGATGTGCTCCCGGTGCAGCTGAGGGATCTGAGAAGGCACGTGGGAGAGTGGTGAGGGGCTGTGCCAGCATCTGGCTGCCCTGGCATCCCCAGCTCTGGCAGAGAAAGGAAATACCACCCCCCTCCCCCTAGCAGGCTGTTCCCTCTGATCAAGCAATGTCCCTGCACCTGGGCCAAATCCACAGCACCTCAGCACAATGGCCCTGCCCTGGGGCTCTCTCACAGTGGGAGCTTATGGAAGCAAGATAGCTTTGGAGCAAAGGTCTTTCCCAACCTGGTTAATTCTGTGCTCACATTGAGCAGGATGGGACCATGCTGGCTTACCCACTCCTCCATGCCCTTGCTCATGCTGGGCTGCAGCACCACATCCTTCCCAGCTGTGACCATCAGCGCTGGCATCACGATCTAGGGGGGAAGCAGGTGACCAGGTGGGGAAGGTGCTGGATCTGCCGATCCACAGGGCAGGATCAGTCTCTCACCTTCCTGTCCTTGGCAGAGAGTGCCCAGTGCCAGTTGGGTCTCATATTGCGGTACCAGTTCAGAGGGCCCCTGGGAGAGAGGGGAATGGGGGGGGGTGCTGGGGCCCAGCTGCTGACAGCACCTTCCCAGTGCCCACCACATGGCCAGCATGGGAAGAGCCTGCAAGGAGAAAACAGCCTCCCCCTGGCAGCTCCATGCCTTCCTGGGCTTACAAAGCAAGGCCAAGGGGGGTTGTGGGATCCCCCTGCTGCAGGGGCAGCCCAGCAGCGCTCCCCACAGCCTCCTGCCAGCCCTACCTGAAGCCAGACTTCTCGAAGCGCTGGATGTAGTACTGCAGCTCGGGGCCATGCAGGATCTGGCTGGCAGGGGGGTTTTCTGGGAAGCCCACCAGCAGCCCCCCTGCAAGAAGAGGCACAGTGTTGCCCACCCCATAACCTCCTCACCCTGCAGCAGCCCCCCCCCGCAGTCCCCCCAGTACCTCGTTCCTGGACTCCATGGAAGTTGAGCGAGAAGGGCAGGCGGTCCTGTGGAGAAAGGGGGTCAAGGGATGCAGGAACTGACCATGCAGCCCTGAGCCCTGGAGCTGGGAGCCAGCACTGAGCATCACTGCGGCCCATGGGATGCAGGAAGCCTCTGTGCACGCCTGGGGCACACAGCTAGGAGCAGGCACCAAGAATCACTGCAGCCCACAGGATGCACGAACCAAACACACGGCCCTGAGACACGGTTGGGAGCAGCTGGCAGGGCTGGCACAACAATGCCTGGGCTGGGATGTCCCCCTCCAGGTGGCACAGCTTTCTAGAGGTCTTCTCAATCCCTACTCAGGGTCAGCTTTAAGTTCAAAAGAGGTGCAGGCCCTGCAGCACTGCTGGTTAGAATGCATTCACTCTGGTGCCTACTGATGGCTGACTGAATGCAGACTCTGCCACTGCAAAGGGATGGTAGGATAGGATAGGATAGGATAGGATAGGATAGGATAGGATAGGATAGGATAGGATAGGATAGGATAGGATAGGATAGGATAGGATAGGATAGGATAGGATAGGATAGGATAGACCAGGTTGGAAGAGACCTTTGAGATCATGGAGTCCAACCTATCACCCAACACCATCTCACCAACTAACCCATGGCACCAAGCACCCCAGCTCTTCCTAAACACCTCCAGGGATGGGGACTCCACCACCTCCCTGGGCAGCACATTCCAATGGCCAATCTCCCTTTCTGGGAAGAACTTCTTCCTAACACCCAGCCTAAAGCTCCCCTGGCACAGCTTGAGACTGTGTCCTCTTGTTCTGGTGATAGTTGCCTGGGAGAAGAGACCAACCCTCAGCTGGCTACAATCTCCCTTCAGGTAGCTGTAGACAGCAAGAAGGTCTCCCCTGAGCCTCCTCTTCTCCAGGCTGAGCAACCCCAGCTCCCTCAGCCTCTCCTCACAGGGCTGTGCTCCAAACCCCTCCCCACCTTTGTTGCCCTTCTCTGGACACCTTCCAGCACCTCAACATCTTTCCTAAACTGAGGGCCCCAGAACTGGACACAGGACTCAAGGTGTGGCCTAACCACCTTCCCCATGAGGGTGGTGAGACCCTGGCACAGGTTGCCCAGGCAGGTGGTGGAAGCCTCATCCCTGGAGGTTTTGAAGGCCAGGCTGGATGTGGCTGTGAGCAACCTGCTGTAGTGTGAGGTGTCCCTGCCCATGGCAGGGAGGCTGGAACTGGCTGATCCTTGAGGTCCCTTCCAACCCTGACAATTCTGTGATTCTCCCTCTGTCCAATGGGATTGGTCAGACCTGATCCTCCTTTCCCTTTGCACACCCCACAGTGCTGTTTTTACCTTCCACCACTTTCCATTCCAGATCTGTGGAAAATTTTCCCAGGCACAGCCTGAAACTACCACACCCAGTCAGAGGCTCCTCTAAGCTACAGCAGGGCTTGGAGAGGACACCAGGGGATGCAGCCCTCTGCTGCCACCTCAGGCCCATCCCCAGCCCCAAGCCTACCTCCTGCCGTGTGGAGCGGATCAGGACCTTCAGGGTGCGGCCAATGTCCTTCTCAAGCTCTGCTTCTGCAACGCCCTGCGAGAGGAAGCAGCAGAGGTGACACCAGCCCCTTACCCAGGGCCCCATCCCACACCAAGGTCAGACCCTCCCACCCATCAGGATAGAATAGAATGGAGTTAACCAGGTTGGAAAAGACCTTTGAGATCATGGAGTCCAACCTATCACCCAACACCATCTCATCAACTAAACCATGGCACCAAGCACCCCAGCCAGGCTCTTCCTAAACACCTCCAGGGATAGGGACTCCACCACCTCCCTGGGCAGCACATCCCCATGGCCAATCTCTCCTGCTGGGAAGAATTTCTTCCTAACATCCAACCTAAACCTCCCCTGGCACAGCTTGAGACTATGTCCTCTTGTTCTGGTGCTGGTTGCTTGGGAGAAGAGACCAACCCCCACCTGGCTACAACCTCCCTTCAGGTAGTTGTAGACAGCAGTAAGGTCTCCCCTGAGCCTCCTCTTCTGCAGGCTAAGCAACCCCAGCTCCCTCAGCCTCTCCTCACAGGGCTGTGCTCCAAACCCCTCCCCACCTTTGTTGCCCTTCTCTGGACACCTTCCAGCACCTCAACATCTTTCCTAAACTGAGGGCCCCAGAACTGGACACAGGACTCAAGGTGTGGCCTAACCAGTGCTGAGTCCAGGGGCACAATGACCTCCCTGCTCCTGCTGCCCACACTTCCTGATCCAAGCCAGGATGCCATTGGCCTTGGGGGAAGGCTGGGAGTGATGTTTTCTCATGGAGTTCAGCATGGGGATGAGGTCTGGTGGTGGGGGACCACAAGCCCTTTGAAGCTGAGGTGGCAGTGAGAGCACCATGGTGTGGGTGCTAGGGGGCAGGTGATGCCCAGCCACGAGCTGGGGAGCTGGGGACTTGGACAGGGGCACATCCCCATATCTGGGGGAGGTCTGATCCCTAAAAGAGAGAGGTGAAGGGCAAAAACTGTGGTCCTGGACTCACCTGTTCCTGGAAGTAGAACTGGTAATTGAAGGTGGGGATGGACTTCATCTTCTCCACGATGTCCACAGAGGGGTCAGCAGGTCGGTATGGAGTGTTCAGCGAGGCCACAGCTCTAGGGCACCATGGGAGGGGAGGACAGGGACAGTGCCACAGCCGTGCTTGGGATGCCCCATGCAAGGCAGGCTTTGAAGGAACAGAAGAGGCCTGGGGCGCCCTCTGGGAGGGACCTGGGGTGAGGGCAGTGTGCCCAAGGACCCACCTCACCCTCTCAGGGTAGAAGAGAGCCATGTTCCAGACCACAGCACCGCCCCAGTCATGCCCAATCAGCACTGTCTGCGGGATGCCCTGTAGGGAGGGGGCTGTGAGTCTGTGACCCCCACAGCTACACCCCAAAAGCAGCACCCATGGAGCCATTTGCCTGCTTCAGAAGCAGGAGAGATCAGAAAAACCCACTTTGATTTGGGTTCTCCCTTCCCCACTCCCAGAGCCAAGGAAGAAGCAGTACCTGATCCCTCAGAGCCATTTTGCACCGGGGGAGGCTTAGGTCGGGCATGAGGAACAGTTTCTTCCCCAAAAGGGTTGTCAGGGCCTGGAAGAGGCTGCCCAGGGCAGTGGTGAGGTGAAAAGCCGTGGAGATGTGGTGCTGAGGGACAGGGTTGAGTGGTGACCTGGCAGTGCTGGGTTAACAGTTGGACTCCCATGACCTTGAAGGTCATTTCCAACCCAAACAGCTCTGTTGCTCTGATCTGATCTGACCTATTTAAGCCTTTCAGTGAGACCTGCACAGGCTGAGGAGTTGGGAGATGGGAAACCTCATGAAGTTCAATAAGGGAAAGGATAGGGTCCTGCCCCTGGGGAGGAGTAACCCCTGCACCAGGGCAGGTTAGGGGTTGACCTGCTGGAAAGCAGCTCTGCAGAGAAGGACCTGGGGGTGCTGATGCACAACAAGTTCCCCATGAGCCAGAAACCTGCCCTCGGAGCCAAGAAAGCCAACGGTTTCCCCACTCCTCTGCCCTAGGGAGGCCACATCTGGAATCTGGGATACAGTTCTGGGCTCCCCAGTTCAAGAGAGACAGGGAACTACTGGAGAAAGTCTGGCAAAGGCTATGAAGATGCTGAAGGAACAGGAGCATCTCTGTGAGGAGGAATGGCTGAGTCCTGGGGCTGTTTAGCCTGGGGAAGAGCAGCCTGAGAGGGAATCTTCTCAATGCTGATCAATAGCTAAAGGGCAGGGGGCAAGAGGATGGGCCCAGACCCTTTTCAGAGGTGCCCAGGGACAAGACAAGGGGCATCAGGCACAAACTGGAACCTAGGATGTTCTGCTGCATAGAATAGGATTAACCAGGTTGGAAGAGACCATGGAGTCCAACCTATGGCCCGGGAAAACCCCAAACCCTCTTTCCTGTGAGGGTGCTGGAGCCCTGAAAGAAGCTGCCCAGAGAGTTGTAGAGTCTCCTCTGAAGAGATTCCAGATCCACCTGGAAGTGATCCTGGGCAACATGCTTCAGCAGGGGGGGGTTGGCCTAGATGACCTCCAGATCCCTGTTCAACCCCCAGCGGGCAGGGGGTCTGTAAACACCTCCAGTACCTGGAGCCTCCAGAGGAAAGGGTTTTGCTCTGCTTCATGTCTGGAGGCTGCTCATCCCTTGGTATCCCCTGTACCAGTCCTCCCTCTGCAGTGCCCAACAAATCCAATTAGAGCCCTGCTGCCCACGAGGCAGCAGCCTGCTCCTAATTAGCTGCTATTTAGAAGCCTAATTAAAACTCCCTCCCGGCGGATGCGGCTCCGGACCAGCTGTGTGCTCTCTGCCCTCAGCCAGCATCTGAGACCCAACACAAGGGTGGGCAGAGGCTTTTGGAGGCTCTCCCAGCATCTCCCATCCCTGATGTGGGTGCCCACGGGGCTGCTGGGTTTGTCCCAGCGGCCCTGGCCACCCTGGGCCACTCAGCATCTCCTGCACCCCAGACAGACTCAAATCACGCCACCAGACCAGACCGCCTCGGGTCGAAAGGGACCTTTACAGCTCATCTACTCCAACACCTCTGCAGTCAGCAGGGATGCCTTCAGCTGGAGCAGGCTGCTCAGAGCCCCAGCCAGCCTGACCTGGAATGGGTCCAGGGATAGGGCATCTCCCACCTCTCTGGGCAACCTGGGCCAGGGTCTCACCACCCTCATAGTGGAGTCCCATCTGCATGGGGTGCTACAACCTCCCACCCCAACCACACTGGCTCCTCAGGCGAAGGGCCTCTGCAGAACCTCAGGGGCTGCTTTTTCCTTCTCATTTCTGGAGCCATTTATCTTGCAGCACTTGGTTTTTTTGAAGGACTTGCTCCCTTGGAAGCCATTTTGGAAGGAAAAGGCCTGGAGCTGTTGGCATTTGAATGCTGTGCCTCTTTTCTCCTCCACTTCATCTCTTCTAAAAGGCACAGAAATCAAGCCCAACCCCTCCCCAGGATGGGAATGAAACCCACAGCCCTCAAAGCGGATCAGATGCTGACATGATGCTGGGTATGAGCCATGTTGAGGGGCAGTGCTGGTCCCCTGGCCACCACAGCCACCTGGGAGCTGCTGCAGTTGGGGTTTAAGGGGGATGAAGGAGATGCAGTCCTAACCAAACCCCAAAATGTGCCACCAGCCTGTCTCCCCATCCTCAGCAAGCACATAAAGTCCAGGAGAAGGTGACACAGAGCTGAGGACCCTCCCAGGGATGAGTTCTTCTCATTAGCAGTGGGTTGGATGAACATGCCCACCACCATAATCCCACCCAGGGGTCTGGTCCTACCCCAAGGGGTTTGGATCAGTCACCAGGGAGCCTGGTAAGGAAGGAGGTGAATAGCAGCAAGTGGGACATAGGCCCAAACCTTGCCAAGAAGGAGAGACCCATCATGGGATGCTCCTTACCAGTTTGTCCAGGAAAACCACCAGGTCCTGGGGAAGGAAAGAGAGAAGGGGTCAGATCCTGCTCAGGACCATGCCCTACCAGGCTGCAGCACTCTCCCCTCCCACACTCATCCTGCCCAGGTTCATAACTTGCAGCTTCTCACCTTGCAGATCTGCTCCTGGGAATATTCTTTGATATCTGCATGGAAGACACAACCACCATCATCATTTTAACCTCCACACACTTCTACTGATGTCTTTTGCACCTGTCTGAGCTGACAGGGCTGCAGGAGCAGCAGGACAGCTTCCACCCACCAGGAAAGGACTCCTCCACCCATTTCCTCCTAGGTCTTGGTTTTGGGGTTGGCAGCTCCAGCCCTGTGTGACTCCCATCCCACCTACAGTTCAATAAACCCAGCTCACCTGGTGGGGCTGTGGACTCCCCATAGCCCTTCATCTCCAGAGCAATCACCCTGAAGCCAGCATCAGCCAAAGCTGGGATCTAGAACAGATGGGAACAGCCTCCAGAGGATGCAGGCACCCCTTGGACCTCCCTCTGCCCTGCTGCCAGCACCCCTCTGCCCACTCCAGCATGCCTGGAGACATCTCCAGGAGAGAAGACATGGGCTGGTGACCATGGGAGACCATGACAGACCATGGGATCACACCCAGATCCCATGGGCTATCCTCCTCCTCATCTCCTCCATCACCTGGTAGCGCCAGGAGAGCCAGGACTCCGGGAAGCCATGGCAGAGGCAGACCACAGGGCCATGTCCCATCTCCACGAAGTGCAGCTGGACACCAGGCTGGAAGGGATAGAGAACCCTCATCAGATGCATGGCTCCACCCTGCAACCCTCCACCCCCTGCTGGTCACCGGGTGCAGGAGCCCACCACCCACTCCAGACCGACCTCCTGAAGCCACGTTTTGACGCGTGGAGCGGATGGAGAAGACCTGAACGATGGAAGAGCTCAGCATCCCTCATCAAGAGCAGCCCCATGCAGGAGGGTGGCCCCTAACAAGCCACCCCTCAGCTGGCACATCCTTGCAAGGGACTCAAGACCCTCCCCAGGATTCCTGTCTTCCCTCTCTCTCCCCCCCCAAGCTTGAGAACAGCTTGGCACCCTCTGTCCTACCCGGATGGGCACGTATCCATGGGTCACAGCAGCTGGGTCACACGCGGTCGGCAGGGGCTCCTCTTGTGTGAGAAGCTGTGGGGTGAGGAGCACAGGGTGAGCAGCTCCTCAGCAAGCCTGGAGCTCCACGGGTTACCCCCACCAGCCTGCTGCCAGTGGCACACCCTGGAGTTTGAGATGGACATGGGGGATGAGGTTCCTGGGGGCCGGGGGGGGGGGGCAGAAGATCACAGCCCCCATTCCATTCACTTCCTGCAGGTCCTGCGCCAGAACCACATCACAGCAAGGCCCAAAAGAGCCAAGCCCATCCCTCCTGGCTGTGCAGAATGGGGCCAGGATTCCCAGGAGAGCAGGGGTAGTGAAGACCCAGAGCGGCTCTACATGCCTGGACACCTGAGAGCTCCTGCAGCTCTTTCAGCACAGTCCTGGTGTCCCTGACGAGGATGGTGGCCATGCCCATCTCCCGGGCCGGCTTCAAGTTCTCCCCAAGGTCATCCAGGAAGATCACCTGGAGGTAGAATCATAGAATCAATAAGGTTGGAAAAGACCTCAGAGATCATCCATTCCAACCTGTCACCCAGCACCTCATGACTACTAAACCATGGCACCAAGTGCCACGTCCAATCCCCTCTTGAACACCTCCAGGGATGGGGACTCCACCACCTCCCTGGGCAGCACATTCCAATGGCCATCTCTCTTGCTGGGAAGAACTTCTCCTCACCTCCAGCCTCAACCTCCCCTGGCACAGCTTGAGACTGTGTACTCTTGTTCTGGGGCTGGTTGCCTGGGAGAAGAGACCAACCCCTCCTGGCTACAACCTCCCTTCAGGTAGTTGTAGAGAGCAAGAAGGTCTCCCCTGAGCCTCCTCTTCTCCAGGCTAAGCAACCCCAGCTCCCTCAGCCTCTCCTCACAGGGCTGTGCTCCAAACCCCTCCCCAGCTTTGTTGCCCTTCTCTGGACACCATTCCAGAGTCTCATGTCCTTCTTAAACTGAGGGCCCAGAACTGGGCACAGGACTCAAGGTGTGGCCTAACCAGTGCTGAGTCCAGGGGCACAATGACCTCCCTGCTCCTGCTGCCCACACCATTCCTGATGCAGGCCAGGATGCCATTGGCCTTCTTGGCCCCCTGGGCACACTGCTGGCTCATATTCAGCCAGCTGTCAATCAGCACCCCCAGGTCCCTCTCTGCCTGGCTGCTCTCCAGCCACTCTGACCCCAGCCTGTAGCTCTGCATGGGGTTGCTGTGGCCAAAGTGCAGCACCCAGCACTTGGACTTGTTGAATGCCAACCTGTGGGACTCTGCCCACCTGTCCGGCCTGGCAAGGTCCCTCTGCAGAGATACAGTGAGAGCACCAGGCTCAGCACCCTGGGCAAGGTGGACACTGGCTCTGGTCAAGAGGGGTGCTCCAGGCCCTGGCGTGGGGGCAGCGGTTGTACCTCCTGAGGCTTGGCCTGCAGCACCTCCAGGGCGTAGGAGTAGATCCTGGGGTCCGGCTTCTGCAGCCCCAGGCGGCAGGACTCGATGACCAGGTCGAAGTGTCGCTGCAGCAGGCTCATCAGCGTGGCCGTGAAGAGGCGCCCGCTGCTGTCATCCACCCAGTTGTTGGTCAGGACACAGGTCTTGAGTCCTAAGGGAGGGCAGAGCGAGCAGTGCTGCTCCAGCTCTCTGCACAGCCTTTGGCTTCACCTCCCCTCCTCAGCCACGTTCCTCACACCTTCCCCACCCTGCCTGTGGAGGCTCTGTCCAAACCAGGGCACCCCGGTGGGAGATCAAGGCATGCAGGAGCTCGTGCCCAATTTGTGCCTCCAAGGTCATAGAATCACAGAATCATAGAATCAACAAGGTTGGAAAAGGCCTCAAAGATCATCAGTTCCACCTGTCACCCAACACCTCATGACTACTGAACCATGGCACTAAGTGCCACGTCCAATCCCCTCTTGAACACCTCCCCGTGGACTCCACCACCTCCCTGGGGACTCCACCACCTCCCTTGGCAGCCCATTCCAGTGGCTAACAACTCTCTCAGTGAAGAACTTTCCACCCAACACAAGTGGGAGATGAGCCAGAGTTTGGGCATACCCAGATGCTGAGGACTGAGCTGGACCCCCATGGTGGAACTGACCAAGGATCCTCATGGTAGGACCAATCAGGGACCCCCTTGGTGGGATTGAAGCCCGTGGTGGGCTCAGCCAAGTGGGACAAATCTGGAACCCAATGGTGGGACCAACCAAGATCTCAGGCTGGGATCAACTAGGGATCTCTGTAGTGGGACTGACACAGGACCTGATAGTGGGACCAACCAGGACCCTGAGGTGGGACCAACCAGGGACCCCAAGACACCTGCTAGGTAGGGGAGCAGCACCCTCCCCCCAGCACCCACCATTCCTCCGCAGCACCCGGGCTGCCTGCAGAAGGGGAGCATTGACTGTTCCCTTGGCCGACATGTCCTCAAAGGCTCTGGTGATGGAGAAGGTGGGCGGCAGGGTGATACCCATGGCAGAGGCATGCTGCTGGCAGCCCTGCTCCACCTCCAGAAAGAGCTGGAAAACAGCCACACAGGCATTCACCTGAACCTCTCAAAACAAAGCACAGCCCATCCAGGAGCCTGCTCCCCTTTGCCTCTCCCCAGGCCCCAGCCAAGCTCCACCTGAGCCCTGACCAATCCTGCCCAAGGCACACCCAAGCCCTATCCAAGCCTTACCAGACGCCCATCCATGCTCTATCCAAGCCCCATCTGAGCCCCTTTCAAGCCCCACCCAAGCTCCATCCCAAGTCCCATCCGAGCTGTATCCATGATTCATCAGAGCCCTATCCAAGATTCATCAGATATCAATCCTATCAGCAGCCCCATCCGAGCCGCTTCCAAGCCCATCACCCCATCCGAAACTGCCCAAGCCCCATAGCCCCATCCGAGCCACTTCCAACCCCATCTGACCGCCCCAGCCCATCCGAGCCCTTCCGAGCTGCTCCAAGCCCATCTGAGCCCATCCGAGCCGCTTCCAAGCCCCTCCAGCTTCCGAGCCGCTTCCAAGCCCCATCCGAGCCGCTTCCAAGCCCCATCCGAGCCGCTTCCGAGCTGCTTCCAAGGCCCATCTGAGCCCCATCCGAGCCGCTTCCAAGCCCCATCCGAGCCCCTTCCGAGCTGCTTCCAGCCCTCCGAGCCACCTGCTTCCAGCCCCATCTGAGCCCCATCCGATGCTCCACCATCGAGCCGCTTCCAACCCATCCGCCATCAATGTGTGGTGGGTACCCAAGGGCTAACCTGGGACAGAGTGATCTGTCCCTTCATCACTTTGGCATAAGGACTGTTGGAGCCACCAGCAAGCAGGACACTCCTCAAGAAATTCCTGCCAGGCAAAGAAGGAGAGGTCAGTTGGAGGGGGACCACGCCACAGGGAGTTTGGGGTGTGCTGTGAGGATGTAGAGCTCCATCATGGAAAACAGAGAATCATAGCATAATTGAGGCTGGAAAAGACCTCCAAGGTCATTGAATCCAGCTGTCACCCCAGCACATCCTGGTCACCACTGAACCATGCCACTCAGCACCACAGCTACACAGATGTTCAAACCCTCCAGGGACAGGGACTCCACCACTGTCCTGGGCAGCCTATTCCAGGCCTTGACAGCCCTCTCAGGGAAGAAATTGTTCCCCAAGTCCAACCTAAACCTTCCCTGGCACAACCTGAGTCTTTTTTCTCTTGTCTTGTCACTTATTCCTTAGAAGAAAAGGCCAACCCCCACCTCACTCCAACCTCCTTCCAGGGAGCTGTACAGAGCCAGAAGGTATCCATCCTCTCAGCCTCCTTTGCTCCAGAGTAAACAACCACAGCTCCTTCAGCAGCTCCTCACAGGTCTTGTGCACTAGACCCTTCATCAGATTTGCTGCCTTTGGACACACTCCAGCCCCTCCATGTCTTTCGTGGGTGAGGAGCCCAAAACTCAACCCAGGGTTCAAGCTGGAGCCTCACCAGTGCCCAGTACAGGGGGACAATCCCTGCCCTAGTCCTGCTGACCACACTATCACCATCCAAGCCAGGATGCTGTCGGTCTTCTTGGCTACCTGGGCACATGCTGACTCATCTTCAGCTGGCATTTGATCAACAACTCCAGGTCCAGGTTTCAGCAGGCAGTTTCCAAACACCCTGCCCCAAGCCTGGAGCATTCAGGGGGTTGCTGTGACCCAAGTGCAGAACCCAGCAGCACTTGGCCATTTTGAATCATACCCTCTTCAGCCTGGCCTGGTCAGATCCCTCTGTAGAGCCTCCAACCCTCCAGCAGATCAATACTCCCTCCCAACTTGGTGCCATCTGCAGACTTACTGAGGGTGCCCTGGATGCCCTCATCCAGATCATTTGTAAAGACCTGAAGGAGAACAGGCCCCAGCACTAAGCCCTGGGGAACACCACTTGTGACCAGCTGCCAGCTGGATTTAACTCCATTCACCACTGCTCTTGGGGGCCAGCCATCAGCCAGTTTTTACCCAGCGAAGAGTCCACCCATCCAAGCCATGAGCAGCCACTTTCCCCAGGAGGAGGATGCAGGACACAGTCTCAAAGGCTTTACTGAAGTCCAAGTAGTCCCATCCACACCCTTCCCCTCACCCACTAACAGGTCACCTTCTCACAGAAGGAGATCAGGGTGGCCAGGTAGGACCTGCCTTTCCTAAGCCCTTGCTTGACTGGCCCTGAGCACCAAGATGATGCCCTGCGCATGGCGAGATCATCAGCCGGG
This sequence comes from Colaptes auratus, assembly GCA_015227895.2. NCBI lineage: Eukaryota > Metazoa > Chordata > Aves > Piciformes > Picidae > Colaptes > Colaptes auratus. The sequence continues at coordinate 8,376,254 of CM037641.1, read as the reverse complement.
CCCAGAGCATCACTTCATCACAGCAACCATCGCTGCCCATTCATTCCTCCTGGCAGCTTAATTCCTTCACCCCACAGATAAATGAGCAGGGAGTTGTGCCAGCAATCGAAAACGAGGCACTGGGTAGGCAGAAGCTGGAGGAAAATCATTTTTCCCCCATCAGAAGATGACAAAAGGCCTCCTCGGGGCAGCAATAAAACAAGATCTCAGCTGCTGGCCTCAGGGTAAAGCTCTCTTCTGAGTCGATAAAAAGGTTGCTTGGTCAAAAATAAAGCAGCCTCACCTCTTCCAGCAGGATTGCTGTCAGTTTGACATTAACTGTAAAGCAAAAATAAGTTGGATGGCCCTGATATAAAGTGGGAATTTATTGCTCCAGGTGCTCTGTGTCCTCCAGCATTCAGCTGTTTAATGGGTTTTCTGTTGCTCCCTGCTCGGTTCTGAGCACCCAAGTGCTGCTGGGAAGTCCCAAGGCGTGGGGTGGCTGTTTGCCTTCACTTGGGGGTTTAGTAATTCCCAAATAATCCATATTACATGGGGCAAAGGACTCCAGAGGCTGTCTGGGAGCTGCTGCGGGGTTCAGTCCTTTGGGGTTTGTCAGCTCCAGCTTGTGC
>CM037641.1:8344942-8375143 GCA_015227895.2 Colaptes auratus | reverse complement strand
AGCAGTGGGCACAGCAGAAGGCAAATATCCCCAAGCTGATGCAGCATGAGGCAGCTCAGAGCTGGGGACAGCTCCTGCCTGGGCTTGTGATGTCACCCCTGTGAGATCATCGAGTCACAGAATGGTTTGGATGGGAAAGGATCTTTCTAGGTCATCTAGCCCAACTGTCCTGCAGTCAGCAGGGACATCTTCAACTAGAGCAGGTTGCCCAGAGCCCCATCCAACCTCAACTGGAATGTTTCCAGGGATGGGGGCATCACCATTGCAATGGCAAGGACAGGAGTGACCCAAGGGGCTCTCAGGGAGGAAGGTGAAGGTCTCTAAGCATCCCACCTGTCAGGACCTCCTCAGCCAGCTCGGTTGCCATCCTCTTCTTGGAACACTCCAGAGGGCCAACACTATTGAGGAACCAATGATGAGGCTCTTCCCAGGGCAGCCCCAGCAGCTGGCTGTGGATGATGTGATCTGCAGCCAAGGCTTTCTGCATCAGCCCCTTTGGCTTCCTTCTCATTCATGAGCCAGACCTCCAGGAACTTCTCAGCATCAATGGCAGCAAAGTGCCTGTGCAGAAGGGAGATGGCCCATGGAACCAGGCTCTGTGCCTCAAAACAACAGGCCAGCTCCTCCTGCACCTCACTTAGGTGCTCCAAGGCCTCATCATGGTAGGTGCCTGTGCACAGCTCACCTCATCCTCCTCTGCACCTCCTTGCAGTGTCCCTTGATGGACTTGCAGTAGGCTGCCAGGCTCTGCTTCTCCTCCTCAAACTGCTTCTCTTGGTGGCCAGTTTTGTTCTCAGGTTATTGAGCAAGCTGTGGAGCCTGGGGAGGGACAGCACAGCTGGGCAACCCCAAAGAGATACCTTTGGGCCTACACAGCTCACATGAAGGCTTTGGGACATGGGGCTGCTTATCTACTGGTGACTGATGCAGCTGGCAAAGGTTGGCCATGGCCAGACAAAGTGCTCTGGGGATGGCTAACCCCTGTCTCTGCCTGGGGGTGGCTAAGCCCTGCCTCTGCCCGGGGGTGGCTAAGCCCTGCCTCTGCCCGGGGGTGGCTAAGCCCTGCCTCTGCCCGGGGGTGGCTAAGCCCTGCCTCTGCCTACGGGGGTGGCTAACCCCTGCCTCTGCCCGGGGGTGGCTAAGCCCTGCCTCTGCCCGGGGGTGGCTAAGCCCTGCCTCTGCCGGGGATGGCTAACCCCTGCCTCTGCCTGGGGGTGGGTCGGGACAGGGCTTTTTGGCCTGTCCTGGGTGATGGTCTCCACACAAAAGGGCACAGGGCAGAGCCTGTCTTCCAGTGATGGATCTTTACCTGTTGATCTTCCTCTTTTGCTGGGACCTGAGGATCATGTTCTCCTCATCCTGCTTCTTGAGCACCAGGAGGTTGTACTCCAGCTTCTCCTGGTTCAGCCGGTAGATGGCTTTCGCCTGCTGGAGCTGCTTCTCCAGGTTCTGCCATGTCAAAAGACACAAACCCAAGGTGGGCCATGAGCAAAGGTCACACTGCAGCCTGGACCCTCCTGGCTCTGCTCTCCAAACCCCATCTTCCCACACAAGTTTTCCCAGCTAATCCCTGGCCACACTCACGTGAGTGACGGAGAGGCTGGTTATCCACAGCAGATGCGGTGCTGAGGGACATGGTGTAGTGGTGCGTGGCTAACAGGTGGACTGAGTGATCTCAAAGACCTCTTCCAAATGATTCTGGGACTCAAGAAGTACCTACCACAGGGCCATGTTCGGGGAAGGGACGAGGGACTGAAGTTGGGCCCAGCTTTCAGTCTGTGGGCCCCAGAATGGGCCTCTCTCCTCCACCTGAACATGTCCAGACCAGGCTGGATGAGGCTCTGGCCAGCCTGATCTAGTGTGGGGTGTCCCTGCCCATGGCAGGGGGGTTGGAACTAGATGATCCTTGTGGTCCCTTCCAACCCTGACTGTTACTACTGTACTGCTATGAAGTTGGATGGGGCTTTGAGCAACCTGCCCTAGTTGAAGTTGTGCCTGCTGACTGCAGGGGGATTGGATTAGATGACCTTTTATGGTTCCTTCCCACCCAAGACATTCCATGATTCCATGCCAGTTTAAACCTTCCTTATACAAAACTCAAGCCCACGACTTTTTCTTGCATCCACAGTGGACACAGAGAACATCTCCTCCTCCTCCTCCTCCTGCATCACACAGAACTGTGTGTACTTGCAGACTTCTCACCTCCATACAGAAACCTCTTCCCTGGTCTAAGTCAGTCCCACAGCCTTTCAACATCTCCCTGGCAGTCATCTGTTTATTTGGTCTGTTTAAGACTCTCTGCTGTTCCCAAGCGTGTTGCCAAACTTGGACAAGGACGTGCAGATATGAAGCAGAGAGGAACAAACACCTCCCCTGCCTGATATCAAAACTCTCCCACAGCTACAGCTCCAGGCAGCAGGTGTGGTTTCACAACAGCCCCGCATCGCTGCCTGTGAACCTGGCTCTCCAGCATCCCGCTGCCTCCCTCTCCAGAGGGCTCAGAGACACCAGCAGATGTTTGTGTCACCTTCCAGGTCAACAATATGAAGGTGAAGAAACTGCAAAGTCAGGACTGTCCTCCATGGACATGTCCTTTCAGGGACTTGCAACAGTAGTTTTTCACCTGAAGTGGGACAAAACCTTCTAGGCATGGAGGTGTTCAAGAGGGGCTTGGACGTGGCACTTGGTGCCATGGGTTAGTAGTCATGAGGTGTTGGGTGACAGGTGGGACCTGATGATCTTTGAGGTCTCCTCCAACCTGGTTGATTCCATGACATCAGTCCCAGCTTGGGGTTTTTGAGGAGGACATCCCATGGGGGACAAACAATGAGCCAGTGGTGTGCCAGGGATGTGCTCTTCCACTGCAAGCCCTCCTGCCTAAGGGCAAACCCATGATAATTGTCACGTTAAAGACATCATGGGTCTGTGGCTAGGAGTCAGAGGAAAAACCTCACCTCTCCTAGGCCAGGACCTTGGCAAAGGAGGCAAATCAGGCTGATCTGAAGTGATTTGCTGTCAGGAGACTCACCCCATTTAATCCTCTCATCAGTCACAATGGCAGACATAGCCAACACCAAGGTGCTGCCTATGTCCTAGAGGTACAGTCCATGGGCTACAGAGTCCTGAGAGCCAGGATGGACACTGTGATGTAGAACCCCTGGAGAGGAAACAACAGCTCCCTCGCCCTGTTGACACAGGGTTGGACTGTGGGTGCTGAAGAGCTGAGGTGACCAGGTAGCAGCTGCAGCTTTCATACCATCCTGCTGCCTCCACACCAAAGAGCAGAGAGAGATCTGTCCTGCTGCCTCCCGTGGCACACAGCAGCCTTTGCTCTACCTGCACATCTGTCTGCAGCTGGATCTTCATGCTGGTATACTCCTCCTCATCCTGTGCCCGCAGCTGGTTCAGCTGCCTCTCATACTCCATCACCTTGCTCATGCGGGCATGCAGGTACTCCAGCTGTGGGCAGAAGGAGAACATCACAGAATCACAGCACACCCAGGCTGGAAAAGACCCTCAGGATCACCAAGTCCAACTGAGAACCCTACTCTGCAAGGCTCACCCCTAAACCATGTCCCCAAGCACCACATCAAAACCACCTTTAAACACATCCAGGCTTGGGGACTCAACCCCTCCCTGGGCAGCACCTCCCAGTCCCTGACCACTCTTGCTGGGGAAACATTATTCCTAATGTCCAGTCTAAACCTACCCAGTCACAGCTTGAGGCCATTCCCCCTTGTTCTGTCACTAATTACCTGTGAGAAGAGACCAGCACCAGCCCCTCCACAACATCCTTTCAGGTAGTTGTAGCCAGCAATGAGGTCTCCCCTCAGCCTCCTCTTTTCCAAACTAACCATCCCCAGCTCACTCTCCATAAGATTTATTCTCCAGGCTCTCTCAGCACAGGTCCCTCCTTGCCCTCTCTGCTCGGCCCACACCTCCACACACTCTTGTTTTTTTAGGTGCCCCAAACTGGACACAATACTCAAGGTGTGGCCTCACCAGAGCCAAGTACAAGGGGACAATCACCTCTCTGCTCCTGCTGGACACAGCATTTCTAATACAGGCCAGGATCCACCAATCCTCACAGAACCCTATGATAATGCAATTGTTGGAATAGACCTTCAAGATCATCAGGTCCAGTCTAGCTGTGGTGCTGAGCAGCCAGGCAGAAAGGGACCTGGGGGTACTGGTTGATAGTAGGATGAACATGAGCCTGCAGTGTGCCCAGGTGGCCAAGAAGGCCAAGGGCATCCTGGCCTGCATCAGGAACAGTGTGGCCTGCAGGAGCAGGGAAGTCATTGTGCCCCTGGACTCAGCACTGGTCAGGCCACACCTTGAGTCCTGTGTCCAGTTCTGGGGCCCTCGGTTTAGGAAAGATGTTGAGGTGCTGGAAGGTGTCCAGAGAAGGGCAACAAAGGTGGGGAGGGGTTTGGAGCACAGCCCTGTGAGGAGAGGCTGAGGGAGCTGGGGTTGCTTAGCCTGGAGAAGAGGAGGCTCAGGGGAGACCTTCTTGCTGTCTACAACTCCCTGAAGGGAGGTTGTAGCCAGGAGGAGGTTGGTCTCTTCTCCCAGGCAACTAGCACCAGAACAAGAGGACACAGTCTCAAGCTGCACCAGGGGAGGTTTAGGCTGGATGTTAGGAAGAAGTTCTTCCCAGAAAGAGAGATTTGCCATTGGAATGTGGTGCCCAGGGAGGTGGTGGAGTCCCCATCCCTGGAGGTGTTTAGGAAGAGACTGGCTGAGGTGCTTGGTGCCATGGTTTAGTTGATTAGATGGTGTTGGGTGATAGGTTGGACTTGATGATCTCAAAGGTCTTTTCCAACCTGGTTAATCCTATTCTCTACTATTCTATTCTATTCTATTCTATTCTATTCTATCTATTCTATTCTATTCTATTCCATTCCATTCCATTCCATTCCATTCCATTCCATTCCATCCATTCCATTCCATTCCATTCCTTTCCATTCCATTCTGAGGGCCATGCTTTAGTGCTGGGTTACCAGTTGGACTCCATGGCCATAAAGGTCTTTGGCAACCAAAACAATTATAAAGTTCTATTCTATGAATCTCTCTCTTGCTGAGGGTGGCCAAGTGGCTCTTCGACCTGGTGCAGAGGGATATGGCTTAGTGATCATCTGCAGTGCTGGGCTCAACCCTAAGGGCCTCTTCCAACAAAAAACAGTTCTGTGAGTGTCAGTCTCCAAGCAACCTTACCTGCTGTGTGTTGTGGGCCTGGATGGCTTTGTCCCACTTCTTCTTGTTGTTGTCCAGCAGCTCCCGACGTTCCAGCTCAAAAGCTTTCTGTGGAGCAGACAAAGCCCTTCACCATCATCTTGCCAACCTTACACCAGGCCAGGCCAGCAGCCTTCAGGAGAGGATCAGATGAAGACTGGTGCTGCTGCCTGATGGACACACACTGGCCTGATCTCTGCTCTCCATGCCAGAGACCTGACAGTGTGACCCCATGGGGATTGCCGCTCTGTGCTGGCAGGGATGCTCTGGGTGGTGGGTAGCTCTGTGAATTGACTAGAAATCATTCCTTGATGATTACCAGCAGAGCCTGGTCAGATAGCCACCTGATTTCACCTATGAAGACACTGAAGTAACCAAAAGAGTGGTGGTGAATGGAAGTGAAGCCAGTTGGTGGGGTGGTGTGCCCCAGTACTGGGGCCTGTTCTGTTTAATATGGACAAGGAGATCAAGGGTTCCCTCAGTAAGTTTGCAGATGACACCAAGTTGGGTAGGACTGTTGATCTGCTGGAGGGTTAGGAGGCTCTGCAGAGGGATCTGGACAGGCTGGATCAACAGCTCAATGCCAAAGGGATGAGGTTTAACAAGGCCAAGTGCCACGTCCTGCACGTCCTGTTGGGTCACAACAACCCCATGAACACTCCAGGCTTAGGGAAGAGTGACTGGAAAATGCCAGTGAGAAAGGACTAGTGTGATCTAGTGTAGGGTGTCCCTGCCCATGGCAGGGGGGTTGGAACTAGCTGATCCTTGTGGTCCCTTCCAACCCTGACTGATACTATGATACTATGACTGGGAGTGCTGGTAGACAGCTGGTTGAACATGAGCCACTGTGTGCCCGGGTAGCCAAGAAGGCCAACAGCATCCTGGCTTGGATCAACACTAAGTGTGGCCAGCAGGACTAGGGCAGGGATTGTCCCCATGTACTGGGGACTGGTGATGCCACACCTCAAATATTGGGTTCAGTTTTGGGCCCCTCACTCTCAGAAGGATGTGGAAGTCCTGGAGCAAGTTCACAGAAGGACATTAACAAAGCTGGTGAAGGGTCTAGAGCACAAGCCTTGTGACAAGTGGCTGAAGGAACTGGGGCTGTTTAGTTTGCAGAAAAGGAGGCTGGGGGGAGACCTCCCTCTCTACAACTCCCTGAAAGGAGGTTGGAGTGAGGTGGGGCTCAGTCTCTTTTCCCAAGGAACAAGAGATAGGACAAGAGGAAATGGCTTCAAATTGTTCCAAGGGGGGGTTAGTTTGGACATGAGGAACAATTTCTTCATGGAAAGGATTGACAAGCTCTGGGACAGGCTGCCCAGGGCAGTGGTGGAGACCTCATCCCTGGGGGGGATTGGAGAGCCTTGCAGATGTGACTCTGAGGGACATGTTTTAGTGGTGAGCTGGCAGTGCTCTGTTAACTGATGGACTCAATGGTCTCAAAGGTGTCTTCTAACCAAAATGCTTCTGTGGTCCCATGACTCTAAGTGAGTGGCTGAAGGCTTTCTCATTGGTCTCTTCTTGCACCACAGGAAGCAGTTACCTCAATCTGCAGCAGTTTGTGGCGGTAAGTTTTCAGCATGACTCTGGTCTGTTCCTCCATTCTCTCCAAGAGCAGGTGGATATCTTCTGACTGCTTCTTGATGGCCTCCACATATTGCTCATCTTTGTTTTTCAGCTCCTGGAAGAGGAGAACAGATGCTGGAACTAGGGAGAAGTACTTGGAAGACCAGGAATCCTCAGGGGTTAACTGAGAGGGGAAGATGCAGATGCTGCCTTTTCCAAAGGAGAAGAGGGGATGACAACAAAGAGCCAGAAAATCAAGAGGTAGTGACTAGAGAAGGTAGAGAGACAGATCATTGCTGCCAAAATGTCTAGGGGAGGTGGAATGGGAAGTGAGATGCCTGCAGACACACCACCACTGCCTCTCTGGGGGCCAGGGAGCCTGCTGTGGGAAAGGCCTTCTTCCCTGTACAAAACCACTGCCTATCTCTGCTCCTTGGCCTTGTCTGGAGACCTGCCAGCTTGTCTCATGCTTCCAGTGTCCTGTGTGTATGTCCTTGGACACTGAACAGTGCCAGGGCACCCAATGTGCTGGTGAAGGGTCCAGAGCACAAGTCTTGTAGGGAGCAGCTGAGGGAACTGGGGTTGTTTAGTCTGGAGGAAAGGAGCCTCAGGGAAGACCTTCCCACTCTCTACAGCTCCCTGAAAGGAGGTTGGAGCAAGGTAGGGGTTGACCTTTTCTCCCAAGGAACGAGTGGCAGGACAAGAGGAAACAGCCTCAAGTTGCACCAGGGCAGACTGAGGTTGGACATGAGGAAGACTTTATCCCCAAAAGGGTTGTCAAGCCCTGGAAGATCCTGCCCAGGGCAGTGGTGGGTCACAACCCCTGGAGGGATTGAAAAGTCTTGTAGATGTGGTACTGAGGGACAAGGCTCAGTTAATGTTAATGGTTGGACTCCATGATCAAAAAGGTCTTTCCCAACCAAAACACTTCTATGATTCTGTGATCTCATCACCCACACTGGAACACTTGCACTGCAACTCCTGGCAATTTTGGCCTGGACCAGCTGACACTGGGCAAGATCCCTGCCATATCCTGGTGGACTGAAGCATCAGACAGGGATGACTGTTGCTTTAGAACAGCTTCTCCCAGAGCCTGATGCTCCCTGTCAGCCCTGCCTGGTCCCCACTCTACCTGTTTCAGGTAATTGATGAGTTTGTTCTTCTCCTCCAGAAGGAGTGTGCACTGTTGCTGCTGTTGGTTCAGCAGCTGCCACAGCTCCTGAGGGATCTTCATCTCCTTGGCCAAGGCCCACTTAGAGGTGATCTCCTCAAGCTTGTATGTACTAGACTTGGCTTCATCCTCCAGCTTCTTCACCCTGCAGGCAGTAAAGGACGAGTAGGAAGCTGGGGCAAGGCAGCAAAGTGTTTCAGATGTGGTTCAGTGGCCCTCACCACAGAAACACTTTCCTGCTCAATGCAGGTTGAATTCAAAGTGGCATCAAGCTAGCAGTGGAGCAGCAGCTTTCCTGCAAGGGCTTATCAGAGCATCAACCAAAGGCAGAGCTGGCGTCCTGCAGAACCTCCTCTCCAGACAGGCATTTCATAGAATCATAGAACAGTTTGGCCTGGAAGGGACCTTTAAAGGTCATCTAGTCCAACTCACATGCATTCAGCAGGGACATCTTCAACTAGAGCAGGTTGCTCAGAGCCCCATCCAACCTGACCTGGAATGGTCTCAGAGATGGAGCTTCTACCACCTCTCTGGGCACCCTGGGCCAGGGTCTCACCACCTCAGCATAAACAGTTAATTCTTTCTCTCTAGTCTGAATCTCTCCTCTTTTAGAGTAGACTAGACTAGACTAGAATAGAATAGAATAGACTAGACTAGACTAGAATTAACCAGGTTGGAAGAGACCTTTGAGATCGAGTCCAACCTATGACCCAACACCATCTAATCAACTAAACCGTGGCACCAAGCACCCCAGCCAGGCTCTTCCTAAAAGCCATCACCCCTTGTCCTGTCACAACAGGTCCTACTAAAAAGTCTGTCCCCACCTTTCTTAAGACCTCTTTAAGTACTGAAATACCACCAGGAGGTCTTCCTGGAGCCATCTTTTCTCCAGGCTGAACAATGCTGACTCTCTCAGCCTGTCCTCTCAGCAGAAGAGTTTTAGCCCTTGCATCATTTTTGTGTCCTCCTCTGGACCCACTCCAACATCTCCATGTCTCCCCTGTGCTGATGAATCCACAGATGGAGTCTCCAGCTCTAACCCAGTGCTCTAACAACCATTTACCTGGAGGAGAAAAGACTGAAGAGCTCAGCTCAAGCAGCAGTCACCTTTGCAAGGAGCACAAATCCTCCTTCCAAGCAAGTTCTGGGCAAGAGGTGATGGACAAGCAGTGCAAAACAGCTTCCCAGCTACATCTAGACTATGTCCAGAGACCATACTCCACCTAAAGCCCAACAGCACTGACCAAACATATTACAGCCACCACCTTTGACCCCAAAACCTGTTCTACAGGCAGTTCCTGGACACAGCACCTGGTTCCTTAATAAGATTCCCTCTAGGGAAAGCATCTGAGCAAAGCACATGGGTCTTGCTACAGAAGCCTTCCATAAATTGTTCCTGCAGTGCTCTCCAAAGGCAGAAGGAGCAAGGACTCAGTGTTGCCTAGCTGCTTTCTGAGTCCTAAAGAGCCAGCCTCTTGGAGACTGCCCAGCTCCTCTGGTGAAGCAGGAGAGGTTTGTCCAGGAAGGCATACAGAGAGAGAGCAGAGGGCAATAGAGGCTGGAAGTGCTTTGGGAAATTGTTGGCTCTCAGTCACAGCAGGATTAATTTCAGTGTCAAGAGCAGGTTGCTCAGGACCTTGTCCAGACACGTGCTGAGGCTGCACCTTAAATACTGGGTTGAGCTTTTGGCCTCTTCACTACAAGAAGGACATCGAGTTGCTGGAGTATGTCCAAAGAAGGGCAATGAAGCTGCTGAAGGGTTTAGAGCACGAGACTTGTGGGGAGCAGCTGAGGGAACTGATGTTGTTTAACCTGCAGAAAAAGGGGCTGAGGGAAGACCTCACTCTCTACAGCTCCCTGAAAGAAGGTTGGAATGAAGCAGGGCCTGGCCTCTTCTCCCAAGTCACAAGCGATAGGGGAGAGGAAATGGCCTCAAGTTGCGCCAGGGGAGGTTTAGGTTGGACACAAAGAACAGTTTCTTCCCCAAAAGGGTTGTTAAAGCCTGGAGCAGGCTGCCCAGGGAAGTGGTGGAGTCCCTACCCCTGGAGGAACTGAAAAGCTGTGCAGATGTGGTGCTGAGGGACACGGTGTAGTGGTGACCTGGCAGTGCTAGCAGTTGGACTCAGTGACCTTAGAGATGTCTTTCAACCAGAACCATTCTATCTCCAAGGAGAAATACCTCTACAACATCAGGGGCTCCTGATCTAGGATGTCTCACTGTGCAGCCCTTAACATCCAACATCCTACAATCAGCACAGCCTCACATTCTTCCCACCCCTCACACACAGCCCATGTGGTTGTTCTGGCTCATTCCCATGCTAAGGCCATAACTACTCCTGTCTCCATGACTGGAGGGCAACCTCATCACAAGATGGCATGCTCCCCATGATGATGCTGCCTCCAGGCTCAGGAGAGCTGCTCAGCAAGCCAGAAGCAAGGGCAACTGTGCTTATGCTTCTCAAGCAAGAAGGTCACAAGCATACATGGTAGAGGCTCCAGCTAAGAGCCAGCCCTGGAGCTGAAGATCTGATGGATGTGGAGAAGATCAGTAAGCAGACATCCGTAGTACTGCAGTGCCACCTGGAGAAGCCACCAGCCTTGACCTGCAGAGCTCTGTAAAGATCCAGCTGTGGCATGTGGGAGCTAGAGGCTCTTTCTGTCAATTTTCCTGTGGAACTTCAATTCATGCTGAGCATTCCTGGATGACTAGCAGTAGGATGTCCTCAGGAAGCTGCTCTGCTCCTTTCCAGCAGCCCAGACCCACCATGCAGTCTCTTACCTCTGCAGCTTCAGCTCTGCCCCTTCTGCCCTCCTCTGTGTTTCCCTCAAGTCGGCAGCAACCTGGATGCTTGTCACCAACTGTGTGCCATCAAAGAGCAGCTTGGTCAGCTTCTGTGAGGGAGAATCACAGAATGATTGTGGTTGGAAAAGACCTTTAAGATCATGGAGTCCAGCTGTTAGTCCAGCACTGCAGGTCACCACTGAACCACAGCACCACAGCCTGTGAATCCCTCCAGGGATGGTGACTCTACCACTGCCATGAGCAGCCTGTCCCAAACTTTGACAACGCTCTTTGGGGAAGAATTTGTTCCTCATGTCCAACCTAAACCTCACCTGGGGCACCTTGAGACCACTTCTGCTTGTCCTGCTGCTGGTTCCTCGAGAGAAGAGACCGACCCCCACCTCGCTCCAACCTCTTTTCAGAGAGTTGTAGGGAGTGAGCTCTCCCCTGAGCCCCCTTTTGGCCAGGCTAAACAACCCCTGTTCCCTCAGCCTCTCCTCACAAGACTTGAACTCTTCACCAGCTTTGTTGCTGTCCTTCTTTGGACACATTCCAGCCACTCAATGTTTTTCTTGGAGCGAGAAGCCCCAAACTGAACCCAGTATTTGAGGTGTGGCCTCACCAGTGCCCAGTACAGGGGACAGTCCCTGCCCTAGTCACAGCTGAAGCCCTGAGCTCTCAAGGGATGGATGTTGGAGGGCTCCTATCTCCATGTTGAGATATCTATGTGGGTCTAGCAGCCCTGCATTTCCATGCTACAACCAGGATTGATGAGCACTGCAAGGACCTCAATGCACCCGTGGGTCCTTCTGGAAAGCCCCACAGGCCACCAGCACCAAGAGGAACATGCTCAGACCACCTTGTTTCACTTCTCTGGCATGTGCAGATGGGTCTAAGGGTTAGGTTGGGTTTTGGATCCATGGTGTCAGACCCAGATTTTTCCAATCCATGGGCTCTTTGTCATGGGGAAATCATGTTCCCAGGATCCAGGATCCCAAGCATCCCCCTCCACTCAGTCTGGAGGAGTTTCTGTCCCTCTTTCTTCTCACAGAAGTGCTGCTGTGTGACACTAAGCATCACACAAAGCTAAAAGGAGGGTGAAACCAAATGTTTAGAGGTCAAGGACTTGAAAGGACCTTCCTGTCCTACCTGATTTGTCTCCTCAATCAGCTTGTGGCTCTTTCTCTGCTCTTCCTCCTCCACAACCACCTTCAGTTCTGCAGCTTCTCCTAGGGTCTCCCTGGGCAGAAGAGGGGAAAAGCCAGAACATCTTACATCAAATCATCTTCCTAATGCCTGGACATGGCCTTAAATCTGGGATCCTAGCCCCGACCGCATGGCTCAGCATGGGTCAGCACAGCACACTTTGCTCTTTCTTCACCTCAGCAAGTTCACTTCCAGGCCAGAATGTCTCCACAGATGGATAGAAGGTGGGATAGCCTCCCTGAGGGAAAATGGGGAGGTCCAGGCTTCCCATTCTGGAGCTGGGAGTGCAGCCCAAGGCTGGTTACTCCTGTAGCACAGGACTGGAGGAACTCAGCCCCTGCTTGCTTCCCAGAGAGAGGGGGACAGGGGGCAGAGACTGCAGGACAACGTAAAGAGAGACTGGCTCAAACCATTCCAGAGCTGACCCTGATCCTATGCTAGTTCCTTAGGAGCAGTCTAACCTATAGGGGAGGCTCTGAGACCAGGAAGAGGAAAGCAAAGCTGTTGGGACATTGGTGACCTAGGTAAAGTTTGGACCCAGGGGTTGGTCACAAGATCCACAAGCACCTTCTTGTGGTTTACTATTAGTTTAAGGAGAAAGTGATGATTATTCCAATGATGCTCCAGTTTTCCCCAGGCTTTAGCAAGATGGGGACCCTGACCCAGCCCCAGCTCAGGAGAGGATGGCAGGGTGCTGCCACTTCATGATCTGATCCTACCCAGCCTGAAGGAACCACAAAGGCTTGGGAGAGGATCCCAGTTCAGTCCTGCTTTGGGAAAAGTGTGTCTTGTTGTTGGTGAGTCCCAAGTTTAGGAAGTCTGCCTGATCCAGGCAGACACTGTTCTGGTGCTGATTTTGTCCAGGGGGGCTGGACAGGGCAGTATCTTGGGGACAAGGATATCACTGGCCTGGGGACGGGCAGGGAATATTCCTGACTTTACAATAATAATACAATACAATAATACAATAAATCCAGGTTGGAAGAGACCTTCAAGATCATCGTGTCCAACCTATCAACCAATCCAACCCACCTAAACAACTAGATCATGGCACCCAGTACCCCATCAAGTCTCCTCCTGAATACCTCCAATGATGGCGACTCCCCCACCTCCCTGGGCAGACCATTCTGGACTTGGGAGAGGTGGTCCTTGTCCTTCTCTGCCATTTGGCAGGGAATGTGGAATGTTTCTGACTGGTGGCCCCAGACAACATCAGTCTGGGGAGAAGTCCTGGGTGCCATGAAGGCTGGCAGGGCCATATCAAGTCCCTGCCACCTGCCCAGTTCGTGCTACGGGTCCTGGCCCAAGTGCTATGATGGGGCAGAGGGATGTTCTGAGCCCTGGGGACAGTGCATTATCCGGAGCCGTTCCCGGGTGGCGGTGGTGGCTGACGCCTGGGGCTGGCCTCTGAGTGTGTCCTGGTCCTGGGTGTGGGGTCAGGTCTGAGTTCCAGTTTGGGATGAGGGATCTGGAAGGGGCATGGCTTTGGGCTGTACCACAGGGCCGTTCTGGGGACGAGGAGATCACCCGTAACTAGAGGTGGAGCTTGGAGAGAAGGCGCGGCAGGGAGGGGGCTGGACCGCGCTCGAATTTAGGGGGTGCAGGCAGCTGCAATTGGGCTGGGGGAGGGCGTTGAGACCCGTTTCTCACCGGCGCTTGGCATCGAGGCGGGCAGCCGTGAGACGGCGGCGGCTAGCGATACGCTCCTCGGGGCTAGGGTCGACGTCGCTGAAGGCCGAGGTCAGACCGCCCCATCCCGCCTGCTCCGCTCCCGTTCCCCGCCGCATGCCGCCGCCGTCCCTCTGCCCCCCGCGCATCCCCCGGCGAGCGCGTCCCGGCGTCGCCTGGTAACGGCAGCGGCGCGCATGCGCAGTACCCCCGTTGCGCCCCGGCCACGCTGCCCCCCCCCCCCCCCCCGGCATAGCGGTGGTTCGCATGCGCGGCGCGGCGGCGCTGATTGGCGGAGGCCGCGCACCTCAGCCCTGAAGGGAGGGAGCGGGGGGGAAGCGGGGGGCTTGGCGCTGGCGCTTGGCAGCCGTGCGGTGGTGCCGGCGCCCGTGCGGTCTGCGCTGCGCGGACTGGGACGCGGCCGCGCTGCTCGACAGCAGGCTGAAGATGGGCCAGCGTGTGCCCAGGCATCCGAGAGGAGAGTAGAGCAGAGCAGCATCGTGGCTTGGATGAGCAATAGTGTGGCCAGCAGGAGCAGTGCAGGCATTGTCCCCATCTGCTGGGCACTGGCGAGGCTGCACCCCGAGTCCACTTCGGGGTCTCACACTCCAAGAAGGACATCGAGTGGCCACAGCGTGTCCACAGAAGGACAACATTTGGTGCCATCGCTTAACAGTCATGAGATCTTGGGTGACAGTTTGGACTTGATGATCTTTGAGGTCTCTTCCAACCTTATTGATTCTATGACTCTATGAAGGTGGTGAAGGGTCCAGAGCACAAGTCCTGTGAGGAGCAGCTGAAGGAACTGGGGTTGTTTAGCCTGGAGAAAAGAAAGCTCAGGGGAGACCTTCTGGCTTTTTACAGCTCCCTGGAAGGAGGTTGTAGTGAGGTGGGAATCAGCCTCTTCTCCCAGGGAGCCAGCAGCAGGACAAGAGGAAATGGTCTCAAGTTGCCCCAGGGGAGCTTTAGGTTGAACATTAGGAATCATTTCTTCTTGCCAAGCCCTGGGACAGGCTGCCCAGGGCAATGGTGGTGTCCTGAAGCCTGGAGGGATTTACAAGCCACATAGCTGCGATGCTGAGGGATATGTTTTAGTGGTGCCCTGGCAGTGCAGGGTTAGTGGTTGAACTTGATGATCCTAAAGGTCTTTTCCCAGCCAGCCTGAACCATTCTGTGGTTCTATCCCTGCTGAAGCTGGCAGGGATTTATGGAGGTCACCTGGTTCAACTCTCTGTTCAAACAGGGCCAGGCACAGGCAAATAGAATAGAATTAGCCAGGTTGGAAAAGACCTTTGAGATCATTGAGTCCAACCTATGACCCAACACCATCTAATCAACTAAACCATGGCACCAAGCACCCCAGCCAGGCTCTTCCTAAACACCTCCAGGGATGGGGACTCCACCACCTCCCTGGGCAGTACATTCCAATGGCCAATCACTCTTTCTGTGATGAACTTCTTCCTAACATCCAGCCTAAGCCTCCCCTGGCACAGCTTGAGACTCTGTCCTCTTGTTCTGGTGCTGGTTGCCTGTGAGAAGAGACCAACCCCCTCCTGGCTACAACCTCCCTTTGGGGAGTTGTAGGCAGCAAGAAAGTCTCCCCTGAGCCTCCTCCAGGCTAGTCAACCCCAGCTCCCTCAGCCTCTCCTCACAGGGCTGTGCTCCAAACCCCTCCCCAGCTTTGTTGCCCTTCTCTGGACACCTTCCAGCACCTCAACATCTTTCCTAAACTGAGGGGCCCAGAACTGGACACAGGACTCAAGGTGTGGCCTAACCAGTGCAGGGTACAGGGGCACAATGACCTCCCTGCTCCTGCTGGCCACACTGTTCCTGATGCAGGCCAGGATGCCATTGGCCTTCTTGGCCACCTGGGCACACTGCAGGCTCATGTTCATCCTACTATCAACCAGTACCCCCAGGTCCCTCTGCCTGGCTGCTCTCCAGCCACTCTGACCCCAGCCTGTAGCACTGCATGGGGTTGTTGTGGCCAATGTGTAGAACCTGGCACTTGGATGTGTTAAATCTCTTGCCCTTGGACTCTGCCCATCTGTCCAGCCTGTCAAGGTCCCTCTGCAATGATGTCCAGGACCACATCCTGAGTTCTTTTGAGTGGGTCCAAGAAAAGAGACTCCACAATCTCCTTGGGCTACCTGTGGAACTCTCACAGTAAAAAGCTAAAACAGGCCAGCAATGTGCACTCACATCCAAAGCAGCATGGCCAGCAGATCAAGGGAGGGGATTCTGCCCTCTGCTCTGGTGAGACCCCACCTGCAGTGCTGTGTCCAGCTCTGGGGTCCTCAGTACAGGAGAGACATGGACCTGTTGAAGCTGGTCTAGAGTAGGCCAGAAAAATAATGCAAGGCCTGGAACCCTCTGCTGCGAGGACAGGCTGAGAGAGCTGGGATTCTTTAAGCTGGGGAAGGGTCCAGGAAGATCCTATTGAAGTCTTTATTTCAGTATATGAAGGGCACTTAAAGATGGAGAATTGATTGTTTTTTGAGCAGAGCCTTTTTGTGACAGGACAAGGGGCAATAGTTTTAAACTGAGGGAGGTTAGGTTTAGTTTGGTGATAATGAAGTTCTTTACAAGGCTGATGGCAACAGACTGCCCAGAGAAGATGTGAATGCCCCATCCTTGGAAGCATGTGCCCAAGAATGCCCTTGCCCAGCCCAGCCCCTCCTGGTGCCTTGGTCTGGCCATGATGGCTTCCCTTAGCTCAGCAGAGTTGAGATGCTGCCAGGGGTCTGAAGAAACCCCAAAGCCTTTCCCTCACACCCCTCTTTGGAGTTTGCCTTTTGGTTCTGCCTGGCTCTTGTCCCACCCAGCCAGGAAAGAGTGAGGACACACAGCCACTTGTAGCAGCCTCCAGCAGGGAGATGCAATTCCCTGGAATGGTGACATCAATCTTCAGGAAGGTCAAGAAGGATAATCTGGGGAACCACAGGTTGGTCAGGCTTCTTAACTCCTCCATGGGAGCCATGGGGGTTATCCTGGCGGCCCTGGCAGCAGCCCCCCATTCTCAGCCTCCTCCTATCTCCATAGCAACCCTAGATACAAATTCCATGGCAACCCCATGGCAACAGCACAGGCAATGCCACCAGTTCCCACAGCCTGGAGGTAGCTCTGATGAGGCCCCCCACAGCCTGGAGGTAGCTCTGATGAAGCCCAGAGATCTCTTTGTGCTTTATGGCTATCAGCCTTCCACCAGTAGCTGTAGGTGGAGAAGGACAGGTTGTCCTGCTGTCCCGAGGTCACCTCGGACTCATCCATCACCATCATCCCGGGGCAGGTCCCTCCTCCTGGCACGCTGCTATCTCTCCAGGTCTGTATCATGTCCAGCCTGGACCTCAGGGAGCTCCTTTCAGAGGACACTGGGACAGAAGCCAGGCAGAACCAAAACTCATCCTTCAAAGGGGAGTTTTGGGGAAGGGCTGTGAGGTTGCTCCGAACCCCTGGCAGGACACTGAGATGGATCAACCAACCCATCATGGCATTGAGGTGGGGTCCACAGGCAGGGATACATCAGTAGATACTTTGTGGAGAGCCCTACTGCCTTCTAGGGTAGCCCAGCTGGTTTTTCTCATGGCCTGCTTGGCCCCTTTGGAGGTGTGACGGGTGGAGGAGCTCCAGGACCCAGCCAGCCAGGCAGTCTTCTCACCAGAGACCTTCAGATGGGAAAAGAAGAGCAGATCCAGCCCCATAGTGAGTTTTTCTGCTGACCCTCAGCTGACATCTCCCCATCACTGCTGGTTGGTGGGAGGACACCCACCAACCCCTGCTACTCTTGTTCAGGCTTTGGGGCCTGAACCACATGGGAAAAGGAATTCTGACCCCCGAAAAGTGCAGCCAGAACTCATTATCAGCATCAGTCATAAAATAACTTGCCGCTTGCTGGAGGCTGGGAGCGAAGAGGGAGCCCCACACCGCCTGCGAGGAAGCCAGAGGGCATTTCTCCACCTCAGGTTGGCCAACCTCAAGATGGCAGCAACCCTCTACATCTCCTCTTGGAGGGAGTGGGGACCTCCTGGCTGTGAGGACACCCCCAACCCCCTCTGCCGATTCTAGCCCCCACGCCAACTTCTTCTGCTTCTCCTTCAAGGTCTCCAGACGTCTCCCGGTGCCTCTGGAGCTGCAGCTGACCCTGGCAGAAGTAAGTTGGAGCCTTTCTCCTTCGAGCAAGCCCCACGCTGGGCTGCTGGCAGCCGTTTCCTAAGCCCCACCGCCGTAGTGCTGGGAGAGGTGCTATTAATAAACCCCGTCAGATCTGATGGCTTCTCCGTGTGCCAATGGAGAGGGTGGCTTGGGGAAAGGAGGGGGGGGGGAGGCGAGGGAGGGAGGGGGGGAACCTGCCTCTCTGGAGCTCTTTCGTCGCTACGTAGCTCGCCCTCGGTGCAGGAGCATGGGATGGCTCAGCAGGCTGTTCAACCAGCTCTCCTGTAAGTCATGGGGGGGGGGGGGGTGTGCCTCTGCTGGGGGGCTCGGGAGGGAAAAGGGGGCGGTTGGGTTCATTTTTCGGCAGGGCGAAAGGGTTGCCTCAGGGCTGTGCTGGGCTGGACGTGGCAGTAGAGGGCCAGGCGTGGACTTAAGCCCAGGCACCTCCTTGGGAGATGGGATGGAGAGGGAAGGAGAGAGGAGCAGGACAAGGGGATGGAGAGGGAAAGGGGTGCTGCACCTCCCCAGCTCTGTGAAGCCGCAGCAGCAAGCAGAGGGGTCCCTGCGGCTGGTTGTCTCTCCCACCCCTCTTGCCCCCCACACCCCTCAGCAGGAGATGCAGGCTCTTCTGAAGTGTGCTGAGGTAGCCTCATCTCTTTGAGGGTCTTCAGGTGTTTAAAGAGGTTGGCTGGCATCGGGCAAGAGCGTGGGCACAGGCTGGCAGCGCTGCTCTCCCACGTGTGCTTGGGAGAGCTGCCACCGGAGTTCCAGGCACCACTGGCTGGGCTGGGAAGAGGGTGACGGCGGTTGACCTGTGTCCATCCAAAGCTCTCCTGGTTTCTGAGGGAGTCTTGCTCATGTCCAGAAGCTCTTTGGTGCCTATGCTTCTTCCCTTCTGTATCTCTTGGGGTACAGGAAGATGTTGCTCCCACTCTGTGCCTGGCTGTGAAGATGCTCCAACAGTTTTCCAGGGGTTGTAGCAGGAAGGGGCCATGTCCAGGTTCTGCCTAGTGTAGCTCCTGTTGTTTCCAGGCATCACACCTTGTAGGGGTGCTAATTTGGGGAGCAGCAGGGAGCTGAGTGCAGGAGAAGGTGGTGAGACCTGTCTCTGAACACCTCTCCAAGGCAGAAGGTGCCATGTGGAGTGACGGAGCTGTGTGAAGGGGCACAGCCATCAATAGGGTGATCTGGCAGGGACCTGCAAAGCAACGGGTGGGGGATCCTCAGGGGTCTGCAGCTCCCTGGGACCCTGCAAGCTCCTTCCCAGGGTTTGGGGAGCTGCTTCACCAGATACACCCCAGCACTTCCTGCTTGGCACGGGGGTGCCCTCCACCACCTCCACTGCTCCCCAGGACCGTGGCTGCCCCACTGCATGCCGTGGGGCAGGGGGCACCCTACAGCTCCTCTCTTCATCCAGCTGTTCCCTGCCCCATGTCTCTGGCACCTCCAGTGCTGCCCTAACCATTTTGGAAGCGCCCTGGGGTCAGAGTTGAGTCTTCTGCAGGCCTGGGTGTCCAACCTCAACGTCCATCTATGGAGGGATCCTCAGAGGAGAGTTACAGCAAGTGTTAAGGGGGCAACTGGCGCACCCCAGGAGCAGGGAGGTGTTGCTGTGGCCCCGGGGGTGTGGCGGTGCCTGGACGGCCTCCCTGCGAGCACAAACATCGATCGCCCCGGCTGCCTCTTGCACCATCCTCCTTCCTGCCCTGGCTTCTTCCGTGGCACTGGGACATCCCCTCCGGACCTGTGGTTTCGGGGAGGGACCCCTAACAGCGGGGGCTTACCGTGCACAGCCTGCCAGCTCCTCCCAGGTACGAGCGGCACCAGCTGCCTCGGGCTCCCTGCCCAAATTCCCGACTGATCCAAGACCTGCCCCAACTTGCCTGCGGGACCGAGGTGGGGAAAGGCTGGGTGGGCAGGTGAGGGGTCCTTAGCCTTCGTCGCCTCCCTCCTCCTCTTCCTCCTCGGGGTGTTGGCAGCACCCTGCCAGCCTTGGCAAGCCCTTTCCGGAAGCGGGCGACGGGGAAGGAGTGGTTTTACCCCCGGTACCGACCGGCGGTACCGGACACGCAGACACCGGGGCAGCCTTCCCCGCTGGGGCCGGCCAGGGGGCGGAAGGCAACTCCCACACCCTCCACCAAGGTGAGAGAGCCTCTGCCTGCTCTTAGAGGGTGACATCGGTGCCAGGAAGGACGCATGGGTGCCGGGGGGGACGAGGGAGGGCTGAGGGAGGCCAGGGTGGGTGCTGGAGAGTGGCACCCCCGACCCCTGGTGCTCAGGAGTTTGGGGGCTTGGAGGGCAGGGTGCAGCATTCCTCCAGCTTTCCCTGCCCTGCCACGGGTGTTGGGGTGGTGCCCAGGCTCTGCTATCTCTTGCTGGCCTCAGTGTTTGCCCAACAGTGGGGCGGTTCCTGCCAGGGGAACATGTCTGCATGGGCTCCCTGGCACGGCACGGCACGGCACGGCACCGCTGGGGCCATGGGGGAGGAAAGCTGGAGATGGGAGCATTACAGGCTGATGCAAGAGCCCCAGGAACTATGCAGTGGAGCTTGGTGCATCGTCCCAGTCGATGGTTCCCTCAGGTCATGTTGCTTCTCTTCACCCAGTGCTGGCCTAGTGAAACCTGCCCCAGCGCTTGTGCCTCCAGGACAGGGATGTCTGGGGATGTGTGGCCACTTGGACAGGCATTGGAAAGGAATTTAGGGGGTCTTGGAGGTGCTGTGTGCGGCTGGGACTGTCCCAATGAAGTGATAGGGAGCTGATGGGGAAGGTGACCGAGGCACCTGTGTTGTGACAGGGAGGTGGGGAGAGGTCAGTGATGGTGGCTGGGCTTGAGCGTGGCATGGCCAGGGGGCATCGGGGCCAAGGTGCTGCTGCAAGGGTCCTCCACCCACTTTGTGGCCCAAACCCATGCCCAGCACAGGGGTTGGAAGGACTTTGGCATGGGGCATGGAGGTGCTGCGTGGGGCTGAGACTGTCTCTCGTTGGTGACAGGGAGCTGATGGGGAAGGTGACCGTGGCACCAGTCATGTGGCAGGGAGGTGAGGAGCGGTTGGTGGTGGTGTGCCTGGGCTTGAATGTGGTATGTCCTGGGTGCTTTATGGCCAAGGTGAAGCTGCAAGGGTCCTTCACCCACACCTTGGCCCGAAACCATGCCTAGCCCAGGGCTATTTCCAGGATGAGGTAGCCAGTGGGGCCTTGAGTTCTGCTGGGGAGGGGCCAGCCAGCTGCAGTGCCCCATTGCAGCCAGCATCCCATTGCAGGAGCTGCAGGGAACAGGGGCTGGATGCTCCACAGTGTCAAAGGATGGGCAGGGATGCGCAAGAAACACCCTGATGATGCTTTGTCCATGCTGGTGAGACACACACACGTGTGTGCAAGGGCACCCAGGCGTCTGGGGTGCGGGGACACAAGTGGCACTGCCCCCAGGGTCTGACTTTCTATGCCTGTGGGCTCAGCTGTTGGCAATATTCAGCATAAAGGCTGTTGCAGGGGCTGGGGGCTGGGAGAGCAGCCTCTGAATCACTTTGCTTTTTCCCTGGCAGAGTTATTACTCATGAGTGGTAGAGGGAGCTGGGAACCTTCCGTGCAAAGCCTGGCTTGTGATTCAAATCACAACGTTGGCAGCCGCACTCTGATGCCCACATCTTCTCCACCAAGGCATCCTGGCAAGCAGGAGGGGTAAAAAGTGGCATACCCAGCACGATAATCCCAGGGAAAGACTTTTCCCTGAGGAACCACAGGGGTTAATTGAGCTTTTCCCCTTGGAAAAATAGAATAGAATAGAATTAACCAGGTTGGAAAAGACCTTTGAGATCATTGAGTCCAACCTATCACCCAACACCACCTAATCAACTCAACCATGGCACCAAGCACCCCAGCCAGTCTCTTCCTAAACACCTCCAGGGATGGGGACTCCACCACCTCCCTGGGCAGCACATTCCAATGGCCAATCTCTCTTTCTGGGAAGAACTTCTTCCTAACCTCCAGCCTAAACCTCCCCTGGCACAGCCTGAGACTGTGTCCTCTTGTTCTGGTGCTGGCTGCCTGGGAGAAGAGACCAACCCCCACCTGGCTACAACCTCCCTTCAGGAGTTGTAGACAGCAGTAAGGTCTCCCCTGAGCCTCCTCTTCTCCAGGCTAAGCAACCCCAGCTCCCTCAGCCTCTCCTCACAGGGCTGTGCTCCAAACCCCTCCACACCTTTGTTGCCCTTCTCTGGACACCTTCCAGCACCTCAACATCTTTCCTAAACTGAGGGGCCCAGAACTGGACACAGGACTCAAGGTGTGGCCTGACCAGTGCTGAGTCCAGGGGCACAATGACCTCCCTGCTCCTGCTGGCCACACTGTTCCTGAGGCAGGCCAGGATGCCATTGGCCTTCTTGGAAAATCCTCCTGAGGATGGCAAATCCTTTTAGGTCACCCTACGATGGTGCTGGCCAGGAGGGACAGTGCTGGTGGCTACAGTGCCATGGCAGCCAGGCCATCCCCCAGCTCTGTTTGGGGAAGTGGCTTTCAAAGAAGGAAGAGGAACACAACAGCTCAGTGGGGATGTGGCTGCCATCGGCCCCTGTCGACACCTCACAGGGCTCCGCCGGGCTTTTCCTTTTGGGGTGGGCTTCTCTTTCTAAATATGGCTCCAAAAAGGGAGGAGAAAAGTAAAGAAGTTGTTTCAGCAGAGCTCTGGTCCCCACAGGGGGAAAAACACAGCACTGGGATGGTGGAGGGGAGGCTTCTCCCCAGCTGTAACCACCAGCGAGGCAGCTTAGCAGAAAGGGTCCCCCAGAAGGGAAGGAAGTGCTGCAGGCTGGGCAGTGTGGCTGTGAGCCCTGGAGGCTATGGCTGGCCCCAGCAAAGATCCTCTTGGAGGGGTGGAAAAAAAGCCCAACCCTTGGATATTTTTAGGGTGTGAGTTATTCCACCTCAGGGAGAGCTCAAAAGCAGTGGCCTTAGAAGTGTTCACCTTGCTCCTTGGGCTGAAAAGTTGCCTGATCGTGCCCTGCCCTGCCCTGAGGAGGTGGATTTCCACAGAGGTTGCTCAGCATCTTGGCCCTGTTAGTTGAGGTGAAAGAGCTCTGCTTGTGCCTGCCCAGCACAGAGGCCTGGTGCCTGCCCTGCTTGGCTCCCCCCTGCCTACTTGGCCTCAGCCTGATACAGATTTGATGGACTTCCATCATTTAGGGCCACAGAAAATGCTCTGAAGGCTGGAACCCCTCTGCTGAGAGAATTGAGGTTGTTCAGCCTGGAGAAGAGAAGGCTCCAGGGAGACCTCTTTGTGGTCTTTCAGTATTTAGATGGGTCTGTAGGAGAGATGGCGACAGACTGTTTATCAGGGCCTGTTGGGACAGGACAGGGGGTGATGGCTTTAACTTAAAAGGGGAGAGATTCAGACTAGATAGAAGGAAGAAATTATTGATGCTGAGAGTGGTGAGACCCTGGCCCAGGTTGCCCAGAGATGTGGCAGATGCCTCATCCCTGGAGTCATTCCAGGTCAGGTTGGACATGGCTCTGAGTAACCCACTCTAGTTTATTACTGTCTACAACTACCTGAGGGAAGGCTGTATCCAGGTTAGGGCTGGTCTGTTCTCACAGGCAAACAGGCAGTGCTGGGTTAATGGTTGGACTTCATGATCTTAAAGGTGTCTTCCAACCAAAACCAGTCCATGATTCTGTGTGTGAGGCTTGAGGGAGCTGACACTGGGCATCAGCTGCAGTGGCCAGCATCACCATCCCAAGGTACCTGCCCGAGTCCCTGCCACAGGCAGAAAACCCCTTTTGTGGGTGCACATACATCAGTTCCACTTACATTTGAGTTTCCTGAAGAAGACTCATCTCCTCCCAAACTCTTTGGGATACACTTTTACTAGGGCCTGTTGAGACAGAACAAAAGGGTGATGATCTTCATCCTTTAAAAAAGGGAGATTCAGGCTACATAGAAGAAAGAAATTGTTTATGCTGAAGGTGATGAGACCCTAGCCCAGGTTGCCCGGAGAGGTGGTGGATGCCCCAGCCCTGGAAACATCCCAGGTCATGCAGGACAGGGTTCTGAGTAACCTGATCTGGTTGACGATCACAGAAACATCGAATGACAGAATGGTTTGGACAGGAAAGAACCTTTAAAGGTCATCCAGTCCAGCCCTGCTGCAGTGGGCAGGGTCATCTTCAACAAGCTCTGTCCAACCTGACCTGGAATTCTTCCAGGGATGGGGCATCTGAGATGTCCCAGCTCACTGAAGAGGGGGTTGGACTAGAAGACTTTTAAAGAGGCTGAGGGAGCTGGGCTTGTTTAGCCTGGAGAAGAGGAGGCTGAGGGAAGACCTTATTACTCTCTACAACTACCTGAAGGGAGGTTGTAGCCAGGTGGGGGTTGGTCTCTTCTCCCAGAAGAGCACCAGAACAAGAGGACACAGTCTCAAGCTGTGCCAGGGGAGGTTTAGGCTGGAGGCGAGGAGAAAGTTCTTCACAGAGAGAGTTGTTGGCCACTGGAATGTGCTGCCCAGGGAGGTGGTGGAGTCCCCATCCCTGGAGGTGTTTAGGAAGAGCCTGGCTGGGGTGCTTGGTGCCATGGTTTAGTTGATGAGGTGGTGTTGGGTGATAGGTTGGACTCAATGGTCTCAAAGGTCCCTTCCAACCTGGTTAGTTCTGTTCTAAACAAAAAAGTTCTAGTAGAAAATCTCCCAGCTCACTGCAGAGGGGTTGGGCTCCATGACCTTTAAAGGTCCCTTCCCATCCAAACCTTTCTATGGTTCTATTCTGTCACCTCAGCAGGAGGGCTGCCACAGGCAAGAGCTTGCTGCCAGGAGCCTGACCTCGGTCTCGCGTCCTGAGCTGGCTCCAGCAAGTATTGCCTGGGGGTGCTCTGCTTTGGAGCCTTGGGTAAGCCTTGCTGCACACCCAGCCAGGCTGCAAAACCTGCTGCACAGCTGGGCATGCTGCACACTGCTCCCTGTGCCATGCTGCACAGCAGGGCATGCTGCACACTGTCACACTGCTCCCTGTGCCATGCTGCACTCCTGCGCATGCTGCACACTGTCACACTGCTCCATGTGCCATGCTGCACTCCTGGGCATGCTGCACACTGTCACACTGCTCCCTGTGCCATGCTGCACAGCTGGGCACGCTGCACACTGTCACACTGCTCCCTGTGCCATGCTGCACAGCTGGGCATGCTGCACACTGTCACACTGCTCCCTGTGCCATGCTGCACAGCTGGGCACGCTGCACACTGTCACACTGCTCCCTGTGCCATGCTGCACTCCTGGGCATGCTGCACACTGTCACACTGCTCCCTGTGCCATGCTGCACTCCTGGGCACGCTGCACACTGTCACACTGCTCCCTGTGCCATGCTGCACTCCTGGGCATGCTGCACACTGTCACACTGCTCCCTGTGCCATGCTGCACAGCTGGGCACGCTGCACACTGTCACACTGCTCCCTGTGCCATGCTGCACTCCTGGGCATGCTGCACACTGTCACACTGCTCCCTGTGCCATGCTGCACTCCTGGGCACGCTGCACACTGTCACACTGCTCCCTGTGCCATGCTGCACAGCTGGGCACGCTGCACACTGTCACACTGCTCCCTGTGCCATGCTGCACAGCTGGGCATGCTGCACACTGTCACACTGCTCCCTGTGCCATGCTGCACAGCTGGGCATGCTGCACACTGTCACACTGCTCCCTGTGCCACGCTGCACAGCTGGGCATGCTGCACACTGTCACACTGCTCCCTGTGCCATGCTGCACTCCTGGGCATGCTGCACACTGTCACTCTGTACCCTGTGCCATGCTGCACTCCTGGGCATGCTGCACACTGTCACACTGCTCCCTGTGCCATGCTGCACTCCTGGGCATGCTGCACACTGTCACACTGCTCCCTGTGCCATGCTGCACTCCTGGGCACGCTGCACACTGTCACACGCTCCCTGTGCCATGCTGCACAGCTGGGCACGCTGCACACTGTCACACTGCTCCCTGTGCCATGCTGCACTCCTGGCATGCTGCACACTGTCACACTGCTCCCTGTGCCATGCTGCACTCCTGGGCATGCTGCACACTGTCACACTGCTCCCTGTGCCATGCTGCACAGCTGGCATGCTGCACACTGTCACACTGCTCCCTGTGCCATGCTGCACTCCTGGGCATGCTGCACACTGTCACACTGCTCCCTTGCCATGCTGCACTCCTGGGCATGCTGCACACTGTCACACTGCTCCCTGTGCCATGCTGCACAGCTGGGCATGCTGCACACTGTCACACTGCTCCCTGTGCCACGCTGCACAGCTGGGCATGCTGCACACTGTCACACTGCTCCCTGTGCCATGCTGCACTCCTGGGCATGCTGCACACTGTCACACTGCTCCCTGTGCCATGCTGCACTCCTGGGCACGCTGCACACTGTCACACTGCTCCCTGTGCCATGCTGCACAGCTGGGCACACTGCACACTGTCACACTGCTCCCTGTGCCATGCTGCACTCCTGGGCATGCTGCACACTGTCACACTGCTCCCTGTGCCATGCTGCACTCCTGGGCATGCTGCACACTGTCACACTGCTCCCTGTGCCATGCTGCACAGCTGGGCATGCTGCACACTGTCACACTGCTCCCTGTGCCATGCTGCACTCCTGGGCATGCTGCACACTGTCACACTGCTCCCTGTGCCATGCTGCACTCCTGGGCATGCTGCACACTGTCACACTGCTCCCTGTGCCATGCTGCACAGCTGGGCATGCTGCACACTGTCACACTGCTCCCTGTGCCATGCTGCACTCCTGCTGCATGCTGCACACTGTCATGCACACTGTCACACTCCCCTGTGCCATGCTGCACAGCTGGGCATGCTGCACACTGTCACACTGCTCCCTGTGCCATGCTGCACAGCTGGGCATGCTGCACACTGTCACACTGCTCCCTGTGCCATGCTGCACAGCTGGGCATGCTGCACACTGTCACACTGCTCCATGTGCCATGCTGCACAGCTGGGCATGCTGCACACTGTCACACTGCTCCCTGTGCCATGCTGCACTCCTGGGCATGCTGCACACTGTCACACTGCTCCCTGTGCCATGCTGCACAGCTGGCATGCTGCACACTGTCACACTGCTCCCTGTGCATGCTGCACAGCTGGGCATGCTGCACACTGTCACACTGCTCCCTGTGCCATGCTGCACAGCTGGGCATGCTGCACACTGTCACACTGCTCCCTGTGCCATGCTGCACAGCTGGGCATGCTGCACACTGTCACACTGCTCCCTGTGCCATGCTGCACAGCTGGGCATGCTGCACACTGTCACTCTGCTCCCTGTGCCATGCTGCACAGCTGGGCATGCTGCACACTGTCACACTGCTCCCTGTGCCATGCTGCACAGCTGGGCATGCTGCACACTGTCACACTGCTCCCTGTGCCATGCTGCACAGCTGGGCATGCTGCACACTGTCACACTGCTCCCTGTGCCATGCTGCACAGCTGGGCATGCTGCACACTGTCACACTGCTCCCTGTGCCATGCTGCACAGCTGGGCATGCTGCACACTGTCACACTGCTCCCTGTGCCATGCTGCACAGCTGGGCATGCTGCACACTGTCACACTGCTCCCTGTGCCATGCTGCACAGCTGGGCATGCTGCACACTGTCACTCTGTACCCTGTGCCATGCTGCACAGCTGGGCATGCTGCACACTGTCACACTGCTCCCTGTGCCATGCTGCACTCCTGGGCATGCTGCACACTGTCACACTGCTCCCTGTGCCATGCTGCACAGCTGGGCATGCTGCACACTGTCACACTGCTCCCTGTGCCATGCTGCACAGCTGGGCATGCTGCACACTGTCACACTGCTCCCTGTGCCATGCTGCACTCCTGGGCATGCTGCACACTGTCACACTGCTCCCTGTGCCATGCTGCACTCCTGGGCACGCTGCACACTGTCACACTGCTCCCTGTGCCATGCTGCACAGCTGGGCACGCTGCACACTGTCACACTGCTCCCTGTGCCATGCTGCACTCCTGGGCATGCTGCACACTGTCACACTGCTCCCTGTGCCATGCTGCACTCCTGGCATGCTGCACACTGTCACACTCTCACTGCTGCCATGCTGCACACTTGGGCATGCTGCACACTGTCACACTGCTCCCCTGTGCCATGCTGCACAGCTGGGCATGCTGCACACTGTCACACTGCTCCCTGTGCCATGCTGCACTCCTGGGCATGCTGCACACTGTCACACTGCTCCCTGTGCCATGCTGCACTCCTGGCATGCTGCACACTGTCACACTGCTCCCTGTGCCATGCTGCACAGCTGGCATGCTGCACACTGTCACACTGCTCCCTGTGCCATGCTGCACTCCTGGGCATGCTGCACACTGTCACACTGCTCCCTGTGCCATGCTGCACTCCTGGGCATGCTGCACACTGTCACACTGCTCCCTGTGCCATGCTGCACAGCTGGGCATGCTGCACACTGTCACACTGCTCCCTGTGCCACGCTGCACAGCTGGGCATGCTGCACACTGTCACACTGCTCCCTGTGCCATGCTGCACAGCTGGGCATGCTGCACACTGTCACACTGCTCCCTGTGCCATGCTGCACTCCTGGGCATGCTGCACACTGTCACACTGCTCCCTGTGCCATGCTGCACTCCTGGGCATGCTGCACACTGTCACACTGCTCCCTGTGCCATGCTGCACAGCTGGGCATGCTGCACACTGTCACACTGCTCCCTGTGCCATGCTGCACAGCTGGGCATGCTGCACACTGTCACACTGCTCCCTGCCATGCTGCACAGCTGGGCATGCTGCACACTGTCACTCTGTACCCTGTGCCATGCTGCACAGCTGGGCATGCTGCACACTGTCACACTGCTCCCTGTGCCATGCTGCACTCCTGGGCATGCTGCACACTGTCACACTGCTCCCTGTGCCATGCTGCACAGCTGGGCATGCTGCACACTGTCACACTGCTCCCTGTGCCATGCTGCACTCCTGGGCACGCTGCACACTGTCACACTGCTCCCTGTGCCATGCTGCACAGCTGGGCACGCTGCACACTGTCACACTGCTCCCTGTGCCATGCTGCACTCCTGGCATGCTGCACACTGTCACACTGCTCCCTGTGCCATGATGCTGCACTCCTGGGCATGCTGCCACACTGTCACACTGCTCCCTGTGCCATGCTGCACAGCTGGCATGCTGCACACTGTCACACTGCTCCCTGTGCCATGCTGCACTCCTGGGCATGCTGCACACTGTCACACTGCTCCCTGTGCCATGCTGCACTCCTGGGCATGCTGCACACTGTCACACTGCTCCCTGTGCCATGCTGCACAGCTGGGCATGCTGCACACTGTCACACTGCTCCCTGTGCCATGCTGCACTCCTGGGCATGCTGCACACTGTCACACTGCTCCCTGTGCCATGCTGCACAGCTGGGCATGCTGCACACTGTCCACTGCTCCCTGTGCCACGCTGCACAGCTGGGCATGCTGCACACTGTCACACTGCTCCCTGTGCCATGCTGCACAGCTGGGCATGCTGCCACTGTCACACTGCTCCATGTGCCATGCTGCACAGCTGGGCATGCTGCACACTGTCACACTGCTCCCTGTGCCATGCTGCACTCCTGGGCATGCTGCACACTGTCACACTGCTCCCTGTGCCATGCTGCACAGCTGGGCATGCTGCACACTGTCACACTGCTCCCTGTGCCATGCTGCACAGCTGGGCATGCTGCACACTGTCACACTGCTCCCTGTGCCATGCTGCACAGCTGGGCATGCTGCACACTGTCACTCTGTACCCTGTGCCATGCTGCACAGCTGGGCATGCTGCACACTGTCACACTGCTCCCTGTGCCATGCTGCACTCCTGGGCATGCTGCACACTGTCACACTGCTCCCTGTGCCATGCTGCACAGCTGGGCATGCTGCACACTGTCACACTGCTCCCTGTGCCATGCTGCACTCCTGGGCATGCTGCACACTGTCACCCTTCACACTGTGCTATGCTGCATGCCCTGCCACACTGCACAGCTTACCCTGCTGCCACCATGCTGCACCCTGTGCTGGACTGCACATCCTGCCACCCTGTACCCCAAGCTACGCTGCATGCCCAGCCAGGCTGCACCCTGTGCCCTTTTGCACACCCTGCCATGCTGCATACCCTCGCACACTGCACACCCCTCTGCCCCTGACCTGCTCTGCCACTTGCAGCCCCCCATAAGGAAAGGATAGAATCTCTTCCCTTTGCAGGGCTCTGCCTGTCCTGCACCTGGAGGCTTTTCCTTCCCCATTCAGCTGGGGTTTACTGGGTCCCAGGCAAGGGGGTGCCAGACTGGGTGCTAGGCAGTGGGGGAGCATGCTTTCAGGGCTAGGGGAGCTGATTTAAACAGAACAGAACAGACCAGAGTGGAATGGAATGGAATG
>CM037641.1:8301932-8344442 GCA_015227895.2 Colaptes auratus | reverse complement strand
GGCCATGTACATCTTCCCAGCATAAAGCAAACCTCTTCCCTGCATTGTCTGTTGGCCATCTTGAGAGCCCCTGGCACCGGGCAGGGCTGAGCTGGAGGGGTAAATGGGGGGGGGGGGGGGTGTGGGGGGGTGGGGGGGGGGGGGGGGGGGGGGGGGGGGGGGGGTGGGTGATGCTGGGTGTGCTGGAGCCGGGGAAGCCACAAACCAAAGTTTGCTCAAGCTGGTGCTTGAGGTACCCCCATCAGCTCCTGGCCTGTGGGCCTTCATCTTCCTGTAGCTCCCTCATTTCACGGCCACTTCCTCGGTGCTTCACAGCGCCCCAGTGCCCTGGAAGGAGGGCCCTGGATGGGATGGATCATCCCATCCCAGTGTGGGGGCACACAGCAGGCTGGCTGGTGCCAGGTGACTTGAAAAACAGATTCTTTGGGAAACCTCATTTTTGATAGAGGGTAAACCCACATGAGCTGTGGCATCTTACCTGGGTCACAGGCTGGCTGCTTGAGAGGAGCTGGTGTGATGGTACACCTGGGCATGCAGTGGCACGGCTGGGTCAGTGACACGAGGCATGAGCAACCACCATGCTGGGGAATGCTGACTCACTGTTGTCATGGTTTGAGGCTGGGTTGTCACCGTTTGGGGGTTCCTGCCTCAAAGAGAGGATTGTTTGTTTGTTTGTTTATTTGTAGCAGAATCACTTCGACAAAGTCCAATTTTAAATCAACTGAGCCATACCACAAAGAACCCCCGCAGTGCTGCAAGGAAGTGGCTGTGATAAGTGGTGCTTTAACGGGTCATAGAATGCTCTGAGATGGAAGAGACCTTCAAAGGTCATCTAGTCCAACCCCCTGCAGTGAGCAGGGACACACCACATCTTCAACTAGAGCCTCCTTCATCCTGACCTGGAATGTTTCCACCCCAGACCCTACATCTGGTGGCCCATGGATTGAGCCTCTTCTTGTGCAGTAGGATAAAACTGGAGCTGGAGGGGTAGGGGGGTGAGATGAAGCTGTCAAGATTTTGCTTTAGACATGGTAGGAAATTCTGGGTCCTACCAAACCCAAACTGCAACGTGAAGAGGGTAGGATGGGAAGGAAAGATTTCTTGGAGGGTATTCAGGGGTTCACAGGGTCTCTCTTGCTGCCAAATGCCTTTTGAACGTTGGTGTGCTGAGCTTGGGCACCCTTCACAGTTGGACAGGCACTGTGCAGCTTCTCCTCCCTCATCCTCTGAGCAGCCTGGGGGGTCCTGGGAGGTCTCTCCTCTGTGAGCTTGGGCCACCCCCTTCGCCTCCAAAGCTGCTTCGGTCTTTGCTTCTGTCTTTGCCACCTGAAGAGCACAGGAGGGTCTGAAGCTGGAGGTGTGGGAGCTGCTTCTGCACAGGGTGGAGGGACAGGAGGTAAACACAGCCAGCTCTGGGTTTGCTTCAGCCACGACCTGTTTCCCTGGCATGCCCTGTTTGTGGGCCCCCTCTCCCTGCAGCTCTCCAGGCAGTTATTTCAGGCTGTAATGACAAGTCCTATCCCTGTTCTTGTCCCTCAGTAGCGGATGCAGTTCATGACTGCCCCGAGATCACCGCTGGTTTGTGCTCTAATCCGGCTTAGGGAAGGGTCTGTCTTAAGAGGACAGGACAAACAAAGGTTTATTTTGGTCCCTGGCTTGATCACGGCACTGCCCTGCTCACAGTGTGCTATGCCTGTGCCGGCCCTGCCTGAGGCTCTTCCCTTCCTGCTGCCTTTCTCAGTGTCCCTCTCCCTGTCCCTGAGCTCTTTTTGCTCCCCTGCTCCTGCTGGAAGTCAGGTTTGGGCTGGATTTTGGGGTTGGCAGTGGGGATGGGAAGCGAGCTGCTGCGCAAGGAAGGAGGGTTCCTTCCCTTGGCTTTCCTAACGAAAAGCCTGAATGCTTAACAAAATGCAGCAGGAAAAGTGATTAGCCCCAAATTTGAGTCCAGGTTAAAAACAGCTGGACATACCATTTAAAACCCAATGGGAAAACCAAAAAGCACCTTCCAAGTAACACCCATGGGAAAGCCAAAAAAAAACACCTCCCAGAATTAAGCCCCAGGGGAAAGACCAAAAGCCCTTCCACACTTTAACCCCACGGGAACACCACCTCCAAACCTCTTCAACACCACAACAAGGTGGGAGAGGAGCACCAGTTTGCTCGCACACCACAGAACACATCTTGGGCGCTCATCATCCCTTTTTTGGGGGCAGCAATACCCCTGGCCACTGCTCCAGGGAGCTGAACTGGAATTCTCCTCACAGAGCAGCTGCTGGTCCCTCCTGTCACAACACACTGCTGTCCTCTCCTGTCCTTTGCTCTGCTCCGTGGGCCCAGCAGCGGGGCTGAGACTGTCCCCGCCCGCCTGGCTGCACCTCTTACCGCGTTTTGGGACCCAACTCACCTGTAAATTTTTCACCAGTTGGGCCATCACGTTTATGTGTAGATGCTCGTGTAGGTAGAGATGACAAAGTCTGTTTCCATCAAACAGAGACCTTTAGGTGCATGTCTGCGTTCCCATGGCTGTGCTGCGGGGCTGGCTGAGGCAGGGAGGGAGCGGGTGGTTAAAGGGGCCGAGAAGCTGCTGATGTTCTCCAGTGCACTGTCTCAATGCCCTGTCCAATAAATGTTGATGTTGCCACTTTAGGGCATTGTCTTGGTGTGTTCACGGCATCCAGGCACCCCAGGAGAGGGAAAAATGGGTATTGAGACTGGGATGGAGAGAGGAGGAGGAGGATGGTCTCAGATGAGAGCAATCTTCCTTCACTCAGCTTCGGGTGGAAAGCCCTTTAAGACCATTGAGTCCAACCATTCTCTAACTCTGCCAAGGCTGTGCTAAACCATGGCCCTCAATACCACCTCTCTCTGCCTCTTTTAAACACCTCCAGAATGGGGATTCAGCCACCTCCTTGAATCACAGAAACACGTCTGGAAAAGACCCTCAGGATCACCAAGTCCAACCCAGAACCCTACTCTGCAAGGTTCACCCCTAAACCATATCCCAGGCACCCCATCCAAACCACCTTCAACACATCCAGGTTTGGTGACTCAACCACTTCCCTGGGCAGCACCTTCCAATGCCTGAGGAGCCTGATCCAGTGTCTGAGACCTTTTCAGTGAAGAAGTTTCTCTCTGTGCCCAGGATCCAAACCAAACCAGACTTCACCCTCATCATCCTTTATAATTTAGTCTCTACTCCTTTTTTCCCCTGTCCTGCAGTGCCTAGGGGAAGGGTCCTGGGCTTCTTGCTCACAGTGTGCATGAATGAGCACAAACCCTCTGGCCAAGGCCAAAAATGGGTCCTAGGATGTATGGGTAGATATTTGAGGGGCCAAAATGCACTTCATGCCATGTCTGCTGCACCAGCAGACCCTCTGCTTCTTGCTGTGGTAAGGATTGATCCAGGACATCCCTGAGCACGAATATCAGCCTTGATATCCTTTAGCAACATTTCAAAGAACCCCAGCTTGGTAGGGGTTGGAAGGGACCTCTGGGTCATGAGTCCCACCCCCCAAAAGTAGTCGAGGCCTAAATGGCTGCCCAGGGCGGTGTGGAGTCCCCATCCCTGGAGCCTTTAAAAGCCATGTAGCTGTGGTGCTGAGGGACACGGCTTAGTGGTGACCTGGCAGTGCTGGGTTAACCAGTGGACTTGGTGATCTTAAAGGTCTGTTCCAACCAAAGCCATTCTATGGTTTTAAACCTGACCTCCTCTCTAGTGCACCAGCACAAAGCACCCTCCCCAGCCTGTCCCACGCTTCACTACCCAAGGTAGCAGCACGACTGTAACGAAGCTTCCCCTCCTACCCAGCCTCCTCAGCATCTTTACTTGGAATCATAGAATGGCCTGGACTGGAAAGAACCTCCAAAGGTCATCCAGTCCAACCTCCCTGCAGGCAGCAGGGACATCCCCAGCCAGATCAGGTTGCATCCCTGGAGGCCTTAAAAACCTTCAGGGATGAGGCTTCTACCACTTCCTTGGGCAACCTGTTCCAGTGTCTCACCACCCTCATGGGGAAGAACTGCTTCCTAACATCCACTCTGAATCTACCCATTTCTAGTTCTGATCTGGTCTAGTTTTGGTCCTATCACTCCCTGACAGCCTAAAAAGTCCCTCCCCAGCCTTCCTGTAGGCCCCCTTCAGATACTGGAAGGCCACAGTAAGGTCTTCTTGGCGTCTTCTCCTCCCCAGACTGAACAGCCCCAACTTTCTCAGTCTGTCTCCATAGGAGAGGAGCTCCAGCCCTCTGCTCATCCTCGTGGCCCTTCTCTGAACATGCTCCAGCAGGTCCATTTCACTTTGCAATTCTTTCTTCTGTCCCTTGAGCAGCACCAACCACCCCCAGACTCTGCTGACAGCTGGGTAGCTTGCAAAAAGAAGGAAGGAAGATAGATTGGTTTATTTTTATTAACTTGTTTGTTTTAGAATCTTTTACTCTCTCTCATTTACAGTATTGTACAGCTCAGTGAAAGGTGGAAATCACTCGGTGTGCTCCCAAGTGGTGACATCCCTGCTCCCCAGCACATCCAGGGGGTGTGGGGAAGTGTTGATGCCTTCTCTTCATCCCTAAGGCGGGCTGTGGATCCCTCCGAGCACTAATACAGAGCGACAGACGAGTGACCTCTAGGTGAAGCACAATGCCAGGGGACACTAAAGCTAGAGAGGGGGGTGGTGGTGGTTGGCGGTGAGGGCTGGGACAACCCTCGGGCTCTCCCTCCCCTCTCCCCCCCCACTGCCCCTTCTTGTAGGCGCTTTGATGATGGCATTTTTGAAGAGAGTCACTAGAGGGTCTGGTGTGCTCCGAGGTCATGAAGCCCCCGTAGCGCTTGTCCTTCAAGGGCGTGTGCCAGCCGTATTGGCCCCTGCGGTAGGAGCTGCCTGACGCTGCCTTCTTCTCCTCTTCTGAGCCTTCCTCCTCCTCCTCCTCTTCCTCCTCAGGTGGTGCCCCGGTGCCAAGCACCAGCTCTCTCCTGAACTCCAAAGGGTAGCTCTCGCCGACTCCTCCTCCACCCGTGGGGTAGACCTTGACGGGCCTCCTCTTGCGCCCACCGGCTTGCCCCAGCGGAAGTGCTCCATGGAGTAGGAACGTTTGCCTTCCTCCCGCTGCGGGCCGGCCCCCTCCTCCTGCTGGCGTTGCGCCGGGGGGCCAGCAGGCGGCGCTGCGGGGGGCGGGCCGTCCCCCGCCGGCCCCTGCCGTTTGCGCGCCGCGCCGCTGCTGTTCCTCCAGCCGAACTTGTTCCAGCGGAAGTGGCTCATGACGTACCTGCGGATGCTCTCGGAGAGCGGCTGCAGGTGCCCGTTCCCGGGGTACACCGGCGCCTCGGCGGACAGCTCCGACCTGCACACGCTGGCACACGCCTGCGGGGGGGCGGGCAGCCTCAGCGCCGGGGCCGCGGGCGGGCCCAAGGGGGTCGGCACAGCAGAGGGGCTTGGGTGGGAGTGGACTTTGAAAGGCCAGCACCAGGAGGGTCACTCCTGGCAGGGGATTGCAGGGGTCTGCACAGCAGAGTGGTTTGGGTGGAGTGGACTTTGAAAGGCCGGCACCAGGAGGGTCACTCCTGGCCCAGGGGATTTGCAGGGGTCTGCACAGCAGAGTGGTTTGGGTGGGAGTGGACTTTGAAAGGCCGGCACCAGGAGGGACACTCCTGGCCCAGGGGTCGGCAGGGGTCTGCACAGCAGAGTGGGTTGTGTGGGAGTGGACTTTGAAGGGCCAGCACCAGGAGGGACACTCCTAGCCCAGGGGGGTTCGTAGGGGTCTGCACAGCAGAGTGGGTTGTGTGGGAGTGGACTTTGAAGGGCCAGCACCAGGAGGGACACTCCTGGCCCAGGGGGGTCGGCAGGGGTCTGCACAGCAGAGGGGCTTGGGTGGGAATGGACTTTTAAACGCCAGCACCAGGAGGGACACTCCTGGCCCAGGGGGGTCGGCAGGGGTCTGCACAGCAGAGGGGCTTGGGTGGAAATGGACTTTTAAACGCCAGCACCAGGAGGGTCACTCCTGGCCCAGGGGGGCTGGTAGGGGTCTGCTTGCACAGCAGAGTGGTTTGGGTGGGAGTGGACTTTTAAACACCAGCACCAAGAGGGACGCTCCTGGCCCAGGGCGGTCGGCAGGGGTCTGCTTGCACAGCAGGGTGTTGTATAGACTCATGCAATGGTTTGGGTGGGTGGGAGTGGACTTTTGAAAGTTGTCTAACAGTTGCCCAGGGAGGTGGTTGAGGTCTCTTCCCTGGATGATATCCAAGGTGAGGCTTGAGGAGGCTCTGGGCAGCCTGATCTGGCTGGGGGTGTCCCTGCTGACTGAGGGGTGGTTGGACTGGATGGCCTTTGAAGGTCCCTTCTGTCCCAGGCCATTCTATGATTCATCCAACACCTCAGCACTGAGCAGGGATGTTTTCAACTAGATCAGGTTGCTCAGAGCCCCATCCAAGCTGACCTGGAATGGTTCCAGGGATGGGGCATCTACCACCTCTCTGGGCAACCTGGGCCAGGGTCTCACCACCCTCAGCAGAAACACTTTCTTTCTTCTATCCAGTCTGAGTCTCCTCTCTATTACTTTAAAACCCTCACCCCTTGTCCTGTCACAATGGGCCCTGGAGAAAAGTCTGTCCCCATCTCTTACAGATGCCTTTAAGTACTGATAAATGCTCCCTGGAGCCTTCTATTCTCCAGGCTGAACAACTCTCTCAGCCTGTCCTCACAGCAGAGGGGGTCCAGCCCTTGGACCTTTTTTGTGCCCTCCTCTGCACCCACTCCAACAGGTCCATGTCTTTCCTGTGCCTACAACCCCGGAGATGGACACAGCACTGTGGGTGGTATCTCTCCAGAGCAGAGGGGCAGAATCACCTCTCATGCCCAGACACCAAACCAGCCCTGGGTGGCTGGAAGCGGTGCTGGAAAGGGACACAGCTTCCACTGAGGTCTCTCTAGCAAATTCAGCACCTGCACAAGGTGAGTGGCTGTGCCATTGAATTGTCACCCCTGGGCTTGCAACATCCAAATTGCTCACTCTTCCCACACTTAAGCGCAAAACCTTACTCTAGCATCAGCCCCCAACGAGAAGACAGGTGACAGGAGCCCACTGAAACCTGAAGTCGTTGGTCCCAGCATGGTAGTGGTTGAAGGGACCCCAGAGATCACAGAATCACAGAATGTTAGGGCTTGAAAGGGACCTCTGGAGATCATCTAGCCCAAGCTCCTTGCCAAAGCAGGTTAGCAGGGTCACACAGAGCAGTTTGCCTGGGGTCACTTCCCAGGTGGGTTTGGGAATCTTTCCAGGGAAGGAAACTCCACAGCCTCTCTGGGTCTGTTTCCCTACACTGATGCAGACCACCCCCACGATGCTGGCATCCCCATCAGCTCTTCTCCCACCCATCAGCCAGCAGAGGCACTGGAGGCCAGTCCCCATCCCCAGGCTTACCAGAATACCCGCCTCGGTGGTGAGGTCCTGGCATTTGCCACTCTCCCAGCATGGGCCACTGGCACTTGTGGGGTGCCAGAGCAGCAGCCACAGCACCACGGGCAGGATGCTCCACAGTGTGCTTGACATCCTGGCCGGGGACCTGGAGTTGGGCTCACGGGAGGGATTCAGGGGCCTGTGAGGCCAGGAAATGTGCAGGAACTGTGGAGGACAAGAATAAAAAGGAAAAATAGAAACCCACTTTTGTTTGTTTGTTGTTGTTTTTCCTCTGAGACCCCAGGAGCATGGAGTGGATTCTGTCCGGGGGGAATCTGAGGCACGGCAAAGGGAAGACCTCCCAGCCTGCACACTCTGAAAAAGGAACAGCGTTCCCCTCCCCCTTCCCGCCCCCCCCCCCCGGCTCTTTCTTTTCCCTTCTGAAGTGAAAGGCATCTGACTGGAGCCCAGGTCCTTTGTCACCGCTGCCGCAGGTGACAGCCGCTGTCTGCGGGGATTGCTGCCGCCTCCTAAGAACCCCGTCAAGATGAGTGATGCTGCCAGGAGGCAGCGTGAGGAAGCTCTAGCAGGCTTCAGCCTTTGTCGACCACTCACGACTTTGCAAGCCGATTCTTCTCCAAAATAATAGTGATGTGCTCCCTCCTAATCTGTCCTCAAGTGGCCACAAAGCTGCTGCGTGGTGGGAGACAGGAGTGTCAATCATGATGAATGAGGATTCGAAGAGAAAGCCATGAATTTCTTACATTAATCAGAGCATCGCAGGAGGCTGTGGGTGGGGAAGGGACCTTTAAAGGTCATCTAGCCAGACCCCCCCCCTGCAGTCAGCAGGGACAACTTCAACCAGATCAGGTTGTGCAGAGCCCTGTGCAGCCTCTCCTGGGGCGTCTCCAGGGATGGGGGCATCCACAGCCTAGCTGAGGAACCTTTTTTTCAGTGCCTCATGGGACTTCAGACAATACTGCAGGTGGCTACTTGGCTTGTGGGAAGGGCTGTGGGAAGCGGTGGTGCTGTCCGGGAGGTGGTGTGACCCCGGGGGCTGCCCGAGTTAACGCAGCACCCAGACGAGCCCTGGGGAGGGAAGCAGCCCTTGCTGCTGTCTCATCAAGGTGAGGCTGAGGTGGCTTCCTGGACACCCGGAGGACCTGACTCTAGAGTCCGGGGGCTGAATTTCCTCTGCAGGTCTTTCCCAAGCAGCGGCATTGAACTCGGCACGGCCTCGTGTGTCTCACCTTCCCCCATGCTACGGGAGCTCTGTAGGAGGAAAACCTCATCCCACTTAGTATTTTTGCCCCAGATGTGTGGCTGGAGGGAAGAGCTGACCCTCTCCTGTGGTTCTAGGGAGCCTGTCTGGAGTGGAACCTTCTTGAGCAGGGGCATAGAAGAACCTGATGCTTATGACTGTAAATAATGGTTCACAAAGAGGGTTAGAAGAGCCAGACAGCGAATTTAAACTTGAAGGTCTCTCTATCTTTTGCTTCGGTTTGAGGGTGTCACCACCCGGGGATCCCCCAACACAGCAGCAACCCTGTGACACCTCAACACCCTAATAAGGCAAATAACTCCCACAATAAACAGAGCTGAGAGGGCTATGAACTGCAGACAAGGAGGGGAGGATGTTTTATTGCCCATCCCTCGATGGGAACCCCCTGCCTGACATCCATCCATCCGTCACAGCATGTCACTCCCCTGTGGCAACTGGTCCCTACCATCCATCAAACAGATTTTCTGCAACTTTCTTCCCCCCCTCCCCACCTCCCAGAACACCCCAGGAAGCGCCACAGGGGTTGAGTGGCTGGGGTTTGGCGCTTACCTGTGGCCGGGATGGGAGCCCGGGCACCGCACGTCCTCCGTCCCCCTTCTCCTGTGCGCTCCCAGCCAGCTTCTGCCACTCGGCCGCTGGTCCTGGCAGCTTTTATACCCCCCCCACCGCCTCCCCCCCCCATCATCGCGGCCGTCGCATCTGCTGGAGGGAAAGGGGGAGGGGGGGGGCTGGAAGCGGGGACGAGAGGGACCATTCCAGGTATGAAACAAAAGATGAGCAAGCCACGAGCTCTCTCCAGACCCGACCCCGTGGCGGATGCCGGGGGGAGATTAGCATCTCTCAGCGAAACACAGCCGGCAAAGTTTTCAGGGCGATGCTGCTAATTGAGTTTGGAGCTGGGAAAGGGGGGCGGGGGTGGGGTGGGGGAGATGGGGGGGGATGGAAAGTCCTTCATCGGGTGCCAGCGGTGGGTTTGGCGTGGGTTGTGTGTCACCGATGCGCAGGACAGGAGCATCTGTCACTCCTGGGGCTCAGGCGTGGGAAGAACTTCGTGCTCCGGTGGGCACTGAGGATTTGGGGCTGTATTTGGGTGAGATAAAAGGGGATTTGGTTAAAAATAAAGCTCTCGGGCTCCTCAGCCCAGGTTAGGGTGAGTGCAGGCAGCAGGCATCCCTGCCTGATGTGCCAGGGAGTCCTGTAGCCACCAGCTTTGGGTGCAAACCCAGCAGGAAAGCATTTTCCAGCGCACTGGCAGGTTTAAGGGGCTTGGCCAGGCTCACCTGGTGTGGCCAGGCTCACCTGGTGTGGCCAGGCTCGTTGTTCCCTGTCTGCACCCATCAGATCCCAGTTTCCCTGCCCCACTCTAG
The DNA here is from genome assembly GCA_015227895.2 of Colaptes auratus. NCBI lineage: Eukaryota > Metazoa > Chordata > Aves > Piciformes > Picidae > Colaptes > Colaptes auratus. Next base: position 8,334,405 of record CM037641.1, on the reverse strand, counting down.
CTGGACTGGCTTTGGGCTGTGGATGCTTTCCCTATAGCAGAGAATCCCAAAGCAGGACTCATGATTTCTATCGGGCTGACCTTGGCTACTCTACAGGTAAAGCTGTGGTGGCTTCCAGGAAGCTCCTCTGTGGCCCTTGGCCAAACCTGGCACCAGCAGTCAAGAGGGATGCTCTGTCCTCTGTGATGTGTTTGGTGCAGGATGGCACCTTGAAAAGGAGCTGGGGGTGATGGGAAGAACAAAAGGGTTAGAGAGATGGGGGAACTCATCTGGTGCCAAGATTCCAGCCCTTACCACTCGGCTGTCTGGTGCCTCGAGGGCTCAACTCTCTTTTTCCACCCAAAAGAGGTGACATGCAAACCACCCCTGTCCCATGTCCTAGAACCTTGTCAAGCCTCATGTAGAAGCCTCAACAGCAGGAGGATGATGTTCAGAGCTGGTTTACCAGGTTCTGCATGTGCTTTTACATCCCATGTCTCCTGTGCTTGTGGTAGATTTGCCTCTGACCTTGCTCATCGCCTCTGGCTGCTCTCCACAAGCAGCCCAGGGTGATGCCACCAGTCCCCAGCTGTCTACCAGGATCAGAGGATGACTTTTAGGTCTCTTATTTCCAGCTCTGGGCTTAATCAGGTGAAGAAACACACATCTGCATGGGGATTTTCTGTCCCCAGGATGTAATGGCAAGGGAGCCCTTAAGGCACCATCCTCACCCATAACACCTAAGAGTGATTTTTGTTGGGTCTGGGCTTGAGCAAGAATCAGACATGGGCTGTGAGCATCCATCCCACTAGCCCTTGTGAAGCTCAGTTGTTGATTTTGATGCTTATGAGAAGACACCTGTGGAGGTTCACCTGCAATCTTGCCAGCAGATGTGGTCTCCTCTTGGGTGGGTGAAGGATTTGCTCCTACTCTGCTTGACATGGTCCTCTGTAGTGAAAGAAACTACCCCAAAGGTGACCTCCTGGGGGACAAAACCAACCCATAAACAGGACACTGGGGTTAGAGGGATGTGGAGAGTGGTTGGGCAACTTAAACTGGATATTAAGAAAAAGATTTTCCCAGCAAGTGTGGTCAGGCATTGGAATAGACTGCTCAGGGAGGTGGTGGAGTCACCAAGCCTGGATGTGTTTAAAGGTGGTTTGCATGTGGTGCTTGGGGATATGGTTTAGGGGTGAACCTGGTAGAGCAGGGCTGTTGGTTGGACTTGGTGATCCTGAGGGTCTTCTCCAACCTGAGTGTTTCTCTGATTTCTGTGAACTTCATCCAGACAGCTGCCTCAGGGTGGAGGTGTTCCATCCTGGGGGGATCTCCTCTGGAGATCCTCTCTTCTTTCCAACAGCCAGAGGAGAGGCTGACAATGAGCAGAAATGAGGTGGGTTGTTCCCTGCCAAAGGATACTGGGGAGCAACAGCTTCACCTGAGTACCCCAGCACTGGAGGAAACCCTCCACTGAAGGTAAATAAAAAGGCAAAGCACCAGAGATTCAAGAAACAGCCTCTGCAGCACTTCAGTTTGCTTCACACCTTCTCTGGACCCTCTGGACCCTCCCCAAATCCATCTCTGAACCATGCACCTCTGCAGTGCCCACAACTGCGTCAGCTGCCTCCGTCCTTGCTGGCAGATCCCCCTCTCTGCAATATTTTCCTGTGACAAAGAGCTATTCTGAGGCACTTTATGGCCCAAACTGGAGCTATGATTCCCACTTTAAAGGCTCTTTTGTCTTCATTAGGCCAATCTGAGCCATTCATGGTTATAAGGAAGATGTGAAATCTGTTTAGGAAAGCTCATTGAGTTGAGCAGCTGCAGGTGAGGGGCTGAGATGAAACGTCTTCTGCCATGGCTTTGGCAGCCTGTGCTGGGTGTCTACACTGCTTGCCAGCTTCACAGATGATGCCTTCAGACCTCCCTCCTGGAGACAACTGCAGCTGGAGCTCAGCTCCCCACTCCTGGTATCAGGGAGTGTGACGTTGCCTGGAGAAGAGGAGGCTCAGGGGAGACCTTCTTGCTGTCTACAACTACCTGAAGGGAGGTTGTAGCCAGGTGGGGGTTGGTCTCTTCTCCCAGGCAACCAGCACCAGAACAAGAGGACACAGTCTCAAGCTGCACCGGGGGAAGTTTAGGCTGGAGGTGAGGAGAAAGTTCTTCCCAGAGAGAGTTGTTAGCCATGGGAATGTGCTGCCCAGGGAGGTGGTGGAGTCCCCATCCCTGGAGGTGTTCAAGAGGGGACTGGACATGACACCTGGTGCCATGGTTTAGTCATGAGGTCTGTGGTGACAGGTTGGACTTGATGATCTTTGAGGTCTCTTCCAACCTTGGAGATTCTGTGATTCTGTGATCTCTTGGAGATGTTAGTGCCTCAGCATCTTTGTAGCATGCTTGAGTGGTGCTGGTGTGGCCAGCAAGACCAGGTCAGTGATCACCCCCCTGAACTGGTACTGCTGAGGCTGCTTTGGATACTAGGTTCAGATTGGGGCTCCTTGCTCCACTGAGGTGCTGTGAGTGTGTCCAGAGAAGGACAACAAAGCTGATGAAGGGTCTGCAGAGCAAGTCTTGTGAGGAGAGGGGTCTGGAGAGCAAGTCTTGTGAGGAGAGGGGTCTGGAGAGCAAGTCTTGTGAGGAGGGGGGTCTGGAGAGCAAGTCTTGTGAGGAGGGGGGTCTGGAGAGCAAGTCTTGTGAGGAGAGGGGTCTGCAGAGCAAGTCTTGTGAGGAGGGGGGTCTGCAGAGCAAGTCTTGTGAGGAGGGGGGTCTGCAGAGCAAGTCTTGTGAGGAGAGAGGTCTGCAGAGCAAGTCTTGTGAGGAGGGGGGTCTGGAGAGCAAGTCTTGTGAGGAGGGGGGTCTGGAGAGCAAGTCTTGTGAGGAGGGGGGTCTGGAGAGCAAGTCTTGTGAGGAGGGGGTCTGGAGAGCAAGTCTTGTGAGGAGGGGGGTCTGGAGAGCAAGTCTTGTGAGGAGTGGCTGAGGGAACTGGAGTTGTTCAGCCTGGAGAAAAGGAGGCTCAGGGAAGACCTCCTCACTCCCTGAATGGAGGTTGGAGTGAAGTGGGGGTTGGTCACTTCTCCCAAGGAATAAACACTAGTAGAAGAGGCACTGGTCTGAAGTTGCCCCAGGGAAGGTTTAGGTGGGACATGAGGAGCAATTTCTTCTCTGCAAGGGCTGTCAAGCCCTGGGACAGGCTGCCCAGGGCAGTGGTGAATTCCCTATTCTGGGGGGATTGAAAAACTGTGTAAATGTGGGGCTGAGGGAGATGGTTTAGTGATGACCTGGCAGTGCTGGGTTAGTGTTTGGACTTGATGATCTTAGAGGTGTCTTCCAACCAAAACGATTCAGGCTGGGTCCTGCTCCCCATGCAGAGCTGCTCGCAGTATAGGAGCAGGACACTCATTAGATTTCATCACAGAACTCATTAATGTTTTTGGGGTTTTTTTTTGCCCCAAAGAGAGTGCAGTGTATAAATGATTGGTGGGTGCAGCTGATTCTTCCTTCTCTCTGAGCTGGGGACATCTGGAGACTATCCAGAGCCATGCAAACACACTGGAAGAGGAGCATCAGCCGCCCCCTGCTCTGAGCATAGCCATCAGCAGGGCATGGCCCCAGGGCTCTGCTCCAGCCAGCTGCCCAGCTCTGGAGACCTCACTTTAGGGATAACTTGAATGAGGCAGAATCAGAATAACTTTTGGTTGGAAAGACCTTTAAGGTCATCAACTCCAACCATTAACTGAGCAGTGCCAGGTCACAGCTAAGCCATGTCCCTCAGCACCATGTCCATCTACAGGACTTCTCAGTCCTTCCAGGGATGGGGACTCCCTGGGCAGCCTGTTCCAGGGCTTGGCAGCCCTTTTGGGGAAGAAAATTTTCCTTATGCCCAACTAGAGCCTCTTCTGGTAGAACTTGAGGCAGTTTCTCTTGTCTAGCAGATCTGGTGGCTTCGTCATGACCTCGTCCCCATAAGCCGCAGCTCAGGACATGCAGCTCTCTCCTGGCAGGGGTGGGTGTGGGAGTGAGATGTCCATGGCTGATTGAGCTCTTTAGCCACATAATTTCTGGCCTTTCTGTTTTAATTTGGAGAAGGAGGTCACACCTTGGTGTGAATGAGCTCCAGGGCCAGGTGTGAATGTCACAGCTGTGCTCAAATCCCATGGGATGAGGGGCACTGGGCTGTAAACATCAACATCAGGGGGGTGAGAAGTACTCTGGGGCTTGCAAAAACCACGGAGGTCTGTCTGAGGACCCTCTGGCACAGCCACAGTGGGACTACTGCCAAGACAATCCTCTTCCCTTTTATCTCAGGGCAGGCTCCTGGCAGTGCTTTGCAGACAGTTGACTTGTGCTCTGAGCAGGTCTTCTGTGCTCATCACTCACTTCTACTCCTGCCCAGGTGCAGCTGGTGGAGTGGGGAGTAGTGCTGAGGATCCTGCTCCATCCAGAACACCTTCATCTAGTGTCTGGTCAAATGTGCAGGGTATGACAAGCAGGGACTCAAGAGACATCCAGGTGAGTAGATGGCTGGATCACCACCACAAAACTCTCTCCTTTGTTTGAAGGCTTTGGAGCCAGAAGACCCTTAGAGATGGTAAATTTGAGCCAGAGAGCCAGCAATCAGCAGATCACCCATGGGGTTAAGGGCTTTTTGGATGCATAGACAGAGATGATCACACAGGTGCACACCTGGAGCTGTGGTTGCCATCTGTGATCTCTTGTGCTTGCCCTGAGTGCGGTGGGTGGTGAATTACCAGGCACGCACCTTGTTCGGGGAGGAAAATGCTGATGCTTGCTCTGTTGTAGCTCCACTGTAGGAGCCAGGGCAGCTCTGAATCACAGAATCATCTAATCATAGAATGGTTTTGGTGGGAAGGGATCTTTAAAGGGATCATCTAGTCCCACATCATCTAGCACCAGAACAAGAGGACACAGTCTCAAGCTGCGCCAGGGGAGGTTTAGGCTGGATGTTAGGAAGAAGTTCTTCATAGAAAGAGAGATTGGCCATTGGAATGGGCTGCCTGGGGAGGTGGTGGAGTCACCATCCCTGGAGGTGTTTAGGAAGAGCCTGGCTGGGGTGCTTGGTGCCATGGTTCAGTTGATGAGATGGTGTTAGATGATAGGTTGGACTCGATGATCTTGAAGGTCTTTTCTGACCTGATTAATTCTATTCTATTCTAACCCTCTTGCAGTGAGCAGGGACATCTTCAACTAGATCAGGCTGTTTAGAGCCCCATTTGACCTGACCAGGAATGTGTCCAGGGATTGGGCATCCACCACTCCTCTGGGCAACCAGAATAGCCTACCCTGGGCAGCCAGGGTAGCCTTTTTCCATTCCATGGGGTCAAGTGATTTTCCTCCTGACTTAAATAAATGCAAGACCTAAAATGGATGCTGCCAATGGCTGTGTGGCAGGTGAACACCACAGAATCACAGGAAACATCCAGCTGGAAGAGACCATCCAGTCCAACCCTCAACCCAGCACTGAAGGGTCAGCACTAAGCCATGTCCCTGAGCTCCAGGTCCACACCCTGCTTAGACACCTCCAGGTATGGTGACTCCACTGCTGCCCTGGCCAGACCATTCCAATGTTTGAGAACCCTCTCTCTGAATAGCTATCTCCCAGTATCCAGCCTGAACCTTCCCTGGAACATGTGGCACTCACTGTCTGAGCTTACTGATGCCTTCTCTTCAGCATTACTTGCATGCTAAAATCTGTAACTGTGTCTGATTCTTTCTGACTGGAGCCAAAATTGGTCACCTCCCTAGGAACAGGCACCTAAAGGGGTTAGAGAATCTGAATGATGTCCAGCAGGACGAAAGCTGTGACCACACTGATGAGGCTGCACTTTGAATGCTATGTTCAGTTCACTCACTCCAGGAAGGATGATTTGGTGCTGGAGCAACAAAGCTCATGAAGTACCAGGAGCATAAGTTTTGTGAGGAGAAGCTGAGGGATCTGGGGTTGTTCAGTCTGGAGGAGAGGAGGCTGAGGGGAGACCCTCTTGCTCTCTACAACTCCCTGAGAGGAGGCTGGGCTGAGCTGCAGCCTGGTCTCTTGTCCCCAGGAACAAGCAATAGAGCAAGAGGAAAGAGCCTCCAGAATAGAATAGAATAGGATAGGATAGGATAGGATAGGATAGGATAGAATAGAATAGAATAGAAATAGGAATAGGAATAGGAATAGAATAGAATTAACCAGGTTGGAAGAGACCTTTGAGATCATTGAGTCCAACCTATCACCCAAGGGCAATGAGGCTGGGGAGAGGCCTTGAGCACAGCCCTGTGAGGAGAGGCTGAGGGAGCTGGGGTTGCTTAGCCTGGAGAAGAGGAGGCTCAGGGGAGACCTTCTTGCCCTCTACAACTACCTGAAGGGAGGTTGTAGCCAGGAAGGGGTTGGTCTCTTCTCCCAGGCAACCAGCACCAGAGGACACAGTCTCAAGCTGTGCCAGGGGAGGTTTAGGCTTGAGGTGAGGAGAAAGTTCTTCCCAGAGAGAGTTGTTAGCTGTTGGAATGTGCTGCCCAGGGAGGTGGTGGAGTCCCCATCCCTGCAGGTGTTCAAGAGGGGATTGGATGTGGCACTTAGTGCCATGGTTCAGTAGTCAGGAGGTGTTGGGTGACAGGTTGGACCTGATGATCTCTGAGGTCTTTTCCAACCTTACTGATTCTGATTCTGTATCACCCCACCAGGTAGATCACACCTCAGCTGTAACTGCAGGATCCATGCAAGCCTGCAGCAAACAGATTCACAGATTCCATCAGGCTGGGAGGGGCCCTCAAAGGTTGCACTTCTTGCTGAGTTCCAGCTGCAGGTAACAAGCAAACCCCAGTGAGTAAATTCCCCACTTCACTTTCAGACTGAATTAATCTCATTTCAGCTCCAGGGTATGGAAATCATCCTGCAGATTCCTGGCCAGGGTAGGAACACAACTCTGACCCTCTAAGAGGGTGTCCTGTCCCTGCAGAGGGATAGGGAGCAGCACTTTGAGGAGGCTTGATGGGGTGCTTGGTGCCATGGTTTAGTTGATTAGATGGTGCTGGGTGATAGGTTGGACTTGATGGTCTCAAAGGTCTCTTCCAACCTGGTCTACCCTACCCTACCCTACCCTACCCTACCCTACCCTACCCTACCCTACCCTACCCTACCCTACCCTACCCTACCCTATCCTACCCTACCCTACCCTACCCTATCCTACCCTACCCTACCCTACCCTATCCTATCCTATCCTATCCTATCCTATCCTATCCTATCCTATCCTATCCTATCCTATCCTATCCTATCCTATCCTGCTCTTTGTGTCCCTACCACCCACCTGAGGACACGACAGACCACCCAGGGAGGTCCACCATGGGCTGGGAAGAGCTGCCTGACTTTCAGCTGTCTAGAAGAGCCAGGGATAAATCCTGTCCTCCCAGCAGCATCAGGACAAGATCATCTCCTGTCCAGCCTGAGTGTGCACCAGCTCTGGGATTTATGGCAGGGCAGGGCCATCCCTGGGGCAATGGAAGAGGTGGGATCAGGAACCCCAGGTGGTCCCATCTACCATTGTCTTTCCTCAGTCACGCTGAGTTTCTTTTCTTCTCCAGACAGTTGCCTCCGGGCAGATGCTGCTCACAGACCTCTTTGCACTCCCAGAGCCAAATCCCTGATTATTGCCCGTGCCCCTAAGAGGGATTACAGCTTCTTAGGGTGGGAGCTGGCTTTTGGTGGGGTTTAGGAGCTCAGCAGGGACTTGATTCCTGCAAGTCAGAGCTCACACTGTGTTTCAGGGTCCTGTGGGAGGAGAACTAAACCCCAGCTCCTTCTCCAGCTCCAGGGAAACTCACAGAAAGGTTTGGGTAGGGAGGGACTTTTAAAGTTCATCTAGTCCAACCCCCCTGCAGTGAGCAGGGACATCTTCAACCAGAGCAGGCCACTCAGAGCCCCACCCAACCTGACCTGGAATGGTTCCAGATGGGGCATCTACCACCTCTCTGAGCAACCTGGGTAGTGTCTCATCACCCTCATACTAAGATACACCTTCCTCCTACCTAGTCTAAATCCCCTGTCTTTTACTTGCAAACCACCACCCCTTGTCCAGTCACAGCAGCCTCTGATAAAGAGTCTGTCCCCATCTTTCTTATTTTCATGTGGTCTGCACAGTGACACTCAGCTGTGTCTTGTTTTCCTTTCTGCTCCTTCACCTCTCTTTAAATCCCACACTGAAACTGCAGGAGGGAAGAGAGGATGGGGGGGGGGGATTTGTGAGCCAAGAGAGGAGCAGCCCCAAGGGGTGCAAACAGCCTTGCTCATCCCTTCAAGATGCCTCTGCCTGGGGCTGGACCTCTGGGGAGGATTAAGAGCAAAGGAGCTTAGCAAAGCCCCTAGGCAGAGCCAGATCCCAAAGTGTCCCAAAGACCTGCATTTCCTTCCTGAGCACAAGAGGCTCCACAGCTCCAGCTGGACCCTAAATTTCCATCCAATGCATCCAGCCCCTGCTTTTCTCTCCATGGGCAAGGGTTAGCCAGGGCAGGGCATCTAGGGACAGTTTAACACCCAGGGCTTGGGGCTGGTGGAGAGCAGCAGCCCTGGAAGCTCATGGCTCCTGATTTTCGTACAGTGTGAGGGATGGTGGAGCAGCACTGAAGCTTATCCTGATTTGGGGGTTCTGTGGTCCTCTTGCTGCTGAGTATTTTCTGGTGTTGGTGGTTGCAGCTAATTCAGGCCATTGTAATCCTGAGAAGTTGGGGTGGGTAGAGTTGGCTTAGCAGGGTCTGGGCTAGAGGGATACCTGGAGGTCTTTTGGCAGGAAGAAGGAATGGAACAGGACCATGGGGTTTTGACATCTCTCCCCTGAAGAGCTAGCCACAGGCTCACTGAGCAAGGGAGAGGCTGCAGCACCTGGACAGTGGTGGTGGGGAGCTTGCCTCCTCCAGGAGCTACAGTGGGGAGCAGATGCAGTGGAATTTAGGATGCAGCTGCAAGCCCATGGAAACAGCAGATCATCTTGAGCACCATTAACACTGCACATGGAGGGCAAGCAGGGGATCAGGCCCAGGCAGCATGGATTCATGAAGGACAGGTCCTGCCTGACCAACATAATCTCCTCCTACATGATCTCCTTCTAAGACAGAGGGTGGTGAGACACTGGCACAGGTTGCCCAGGGAGGTGGTGGAAGCCTCATCCCTGGAGGTCTTTAAGGCCAGGCTGGATGTGGCTCTGAGCAACCTGATCTAGAGTGAGGTGTCCCTGCCTGTGGCAGGGGCTTGGAACTGGGTGATCCTTGAGGTCCCTTTCAATTCTATGATGCAACAAGTTGGCCCACTTAGTGGAAGAGGAAAAAGCTGTGGCTGTTGTTTACCTGGACTTCTAGTGAAGCCTGTGACACTGTGTCCTGCAGCATCCTCCTGGGGAAACTGGCTGCTCATGGCTTGGGTGGGTGGACTCTTCGCTGGGTAAAAGCTGGCTGATGGCTGGCCCCACAGAGTGGTTGTGAATGGAGTCAAGTCCAGCTGGCAGCTGGTCACAAGAGGTGTTCCCCAGAGCTCAGTCCTGGAGCCAGTTCTCTTTAATATCCTTATCAATGATCCAGATGAAGGGATCCAGGGCACCCTCAGTAAGTTTGCAGTTGACATTAATATGGGAGGGAGCATTGATGTGCTTGAGGGTAGGAAGGCTCTGCAGAGGGATCAGGACAGGCTGGCTGGCTGGGCCAAGGTCAGTTGTGTGAGGTTTAACAAAGCCAGGTGCTGGGTCCTGCACTCAGGCTACAACAACCCCACTGAATGTTCCAGATTTGGGGCAGAGTAGCCAGAAAGCTGCCTGGCAGGAAAGGACCTGGGGGTGCTTGTTGACAGCTGGCTTGAATGTGAACCAGCAGTGTTCCTAGGTGGCCAAGAAGCCAACAACCTGGCTTGGGTCAGCAACAGTGTGGCCAAGAGGACTAGGGCAGGGATTGTCCCCCTGAACTCAGCACTGGTGAGGCTACACCCTGACTCCTGGGTTCAGTTTCAGGCCCTGCACTCCAAGAAGAACATTGAGGTGCTGGAGCGTGCCCAAAGAAGGGCTTCGAAGCTGTTGAAGGATGTAAAGCACGAGTCTAGTGGGGAGTCCTTGTTAAACCTCATCCCACTGGCCTCTATCCATCATTCTAGCTTGTCCAGATCCCTCTGCAGACCCTACCTACCTTCCAGCAGATCAAGACTCCCACCCAACTTGATGTCATCTTGAAAAAGACTGAGGGTACACTTCATCCCCCCCACCCAAATCGTTGATGGAGATGTTAAGGAGAACTGGTCCCACTAATGAGCTCAGGGGGACACAGCTTGTGGCCAGCTGCCAACTGGATTTAACTCCATTCACCAGCACTCTTCGGGCCCAGCCATTCAGACAGTTTTTATCCAGCAAAGTGTCCAACCACCCATCCAAACCACGAGCAGCCCTTTTCTCCGGGAGGACGATGTGGGACGCTGCAATTCATGCTGGACCACTGAACGGGGTTGCGGCTGGTGGGGGTCATAGCAAGAGTGGAAGGGATGGGGGAACGATGCCAAAGCTGAGCAGACCAAAGGCTGAACACTCAACCTTGAGTCATTCAGAGCTGCTATCCCTATTAGCACCACCCAGGCTCTCCTCATATTGAATTCCACCCTCCCGCCCCCCCACTTCTTCCCTCTTCCCTCCCTCACTAACTGCTGCCCGAACGACTCAGCCCTCAATGGGAGGCAGAAGCGATGTCTGCCCCTTTGTCTCCCTGAAGAGGCAGCTTTGCCTGGAGCCCCAGCAGGAGCCATTTTCACGTCTGCCTTTGTGAGGGAGCAGCCTTGAGCAAAACACCACTCGAGGGGCATTGAACGCAATGTTCGGTCGGTCGCCTCTCCCCGGTGCCACTTGGGCGTCCGTCTCCGCCGCTGCTGACGCTAATGATCTGGACGAGGGTGGTGGGGTTGGGGCTTGGGTTTTTTTTTCTCTTCTCCTTATTTTCCTCTTTCTTTTTTTTTTCCCCTTTCTTTTTTCCCCCTTTTTTTCTCCCCAAGAATAATGAGGCAAAAATGAAAGGAAAAAAAAAAACCCCAACAAACTATAAAGGGCTGGAGGAAGAGAGGTCAGATCCATTTAGAAGCCCAAACATTTATGGGGAGAGTGCCTCCTGAGTGGCCGCACAAAGGGTCTGGCTGTACCTGGCTCCATCCCTCCCTCCACCTCCCCTTCCCCCACCACCTCCGGCCATGAAAAGGGGGAACCAGAGCTGGAGGAGGTGGTGAATGGTGAGGATAATGGATTTCATTATAGCCAAGCACGCTAAATGTCTGTCCACTCGTGTGCGATAAAGGAAAGTTGGTCTTTAGCTAACCGCGCCGGGAGAGCTCTTGGCTGCTATTCAAAGCCGCGATGCTTCCCTCGGCTCCCTGTCCTGACACTCCCCGCAGCACCCCAGCGAGAGCTGTCTCTGGGCTGCAGTTCATCTTGGCACAATTTTGGTGTCTACCATCGCATCCTTCTTCTCTCCACGGGCCGTGGGGTGTCTCGGGACAAGTCTGAAGGGTTAAGTGTCCACATCTGGCCGAGGGAACAACTCTGCGGTGATGGAGTGGGATTTGCTTGGGCAGCAGTGGGATCCTGCCCAAAGAGATGTGTCTGTACTGAAAGATCTTCACGTCAGTCACACCCAGATGGACCACCACTCCTCTGCAATGATTCTTTTTTCTGGCTCCCCCCTCCCCCCAGGTCCGTTTTTCTGTCCCCTGCCCACGGGGTCCCTTTGCACAGCAATTGGATATAGAGGTAGATATGGACAGAGATGCAGGAAGGGACAGGTCACCCAAAAGACTTCCACGTGGCCATCTCGGAGAGCTGCTGGAGGACTGCTGGAGTTCAAACTCTACCAAAACCACATGAGCAGATGGTAATTAGCAAAGCTTCCCTTCTCCAGGCAGTCCCTCCGTTTCTGGAGGACGTCAGAGCTGCTCTGAGTATCTCCTGGTGGTAATCAGCCCGGGGACATCATCTGGAAACTCTTCGTATTAAGGGGAGTCAAAACAGCAGCCAATGGTTTTGTCCTGTGTGGAAGTTAGGTGAGCATGAGCCAGCAATCCCGGAATCACACACAGAATCACAGAATCAAGGTTAGGAAAGACCTTTGAGATCATCAAGTCCAACCTATCACCCAACACCATCTCATCAACTAAACCCTGGCACTAAGTGCTTCGTCCAGGTCTTCCCCCACTCGAATTTGGACCTGCTGCCCATGTACTAGGACCAGAGAACTGCTCATGGTAGACCAGTGCAGCTCTCCTGCTGGAAGAACTCTCTCTTCTCCTTACTTTCCTTTGTAACTCATGCACTTGTGCCTGTAGAACAAAGGGGTTCCATCTCATGCTCATATTGCCTCCATACTCACAGAGGAGAGACCACAGGGTTCACTGTGGCATGGGCTGTTCCTGTTTAGCTGTAGGAGGGTTCAACTCTGCCAGCTAAACCCATTGGCTCCTCTTCAGCCCAGCAGTGTCCTGGCTTCACACAGCCTGCTCTCAGAAGCAAGCCCCTTCCCCTGTGGACTGATGGATGGGAAAACAACCCCCAAGATCCTCCCTCTGGGCTGAGATAAAGAATTTGCTGAGACGGTTATGTGATACAATTACCTCAGCAGAAGGTGTGTGGGGTTCCTTTTGTTTATTGAACTTAATACTGGCCTATCAAAATCGTGTTTGGGTTTGTCAGTAAACGATCTAATATCCAAGAGGAGTGGAGCATCCTGAAGCTAGCCATGCTAAGCATCAAGCAATCACTACAAGTCAGTAATTCCTGTTTGAATATTGTTTGAATCTCCATGCTTTCTCAACAGCACTGCTTTCACAGTCTGCCCCTTTTCCATCCCACCCACTCCATTCCCCCCTCCCCCCCCACTTCTTCCCCTCAAATCCCAGGGCACCTGGGTTCTGTTGCAGTCTCCTCCCACCCCAGGTGTGGCCACTTTGCCCTCCCCACCCACTCTCCTTTTTAATTCCCCGCAGGAAAGGCAGAAGCCCCAAGCTGAGCCCATCTGGGCTGGAGGATCCTCCTCTCATCGCTGGTGAGTGCCCATGGTGCACACTGGGTGATGGTGGTGGTGACAACAAAGGCCGGGGGGCCTGGTGGCCCCCCGGCTAGATAGGAAGGCTATTCATTGCTCCTCCAATGTCATCCCTGGGTGCTGGGCTTCCTCACTGGGGTTGAGCTCCTCTGTGTGCTATGTGCTAACTGCATCCTGGGCTGCATCCAAAGCAGGGTGACCAGCAGGTCAAGGAGAGGATTCTGCCCCTCTGCTCCGGTGAGATCTCACCTGCATTTCTGTGTCCACCTGGGGTCCTCAGCACAGGACAGACATGGACCTGCTGGAAAGGGTCCATAGGAGTCTACACAAATGACCAGGAACCCCTCTCCTGTGAGGGCAGGCTGAGGGAGTTTGGGTTTTTCAGCCTGAAGATAAGAAGGCTGCAGAGAGAGCCTGTTAGGGGCCTTTGAGTACAGAAAGACCACATCAGAAAGCTGAGGAGAGACTTTTCAGCGGGCCCCGTTAGAACAGAAGAGAATTAACCAGGTTGGAAAAGACCTTTGAGATCGAGTCTGACCTATCACCCAACACCATCTCATCAACTAAACCATGGCACCAAGCATCCCAGCCAGGCTCTTCCTAAACCCCTCCGGGGATGGGGACTCCAGCACATTCCAATGGCCAATCTCTCTTTCTGGGCAGAACTTCTTCCTAACATCCAGCCTGAACCTCCCCTGGCACAGCTTGAGACTGTGTCCTCTTGTTCTGGTGCTGGTTGCCTGGGAGAAGAGCCCAACCCCCACCTGGCTAAGGGGTGATTGTTTTAAACTAAAAGAGGGGAGATTCAGCTTGGAGGTAAGGAAGAAATTGTTTATGCTGAGGGTGGTGAGACCCTGGCCCCGGAGGGGCAGGGAGGTATGAACCTGCCCTCTCTCCAGCCAGCATCGCTGCAGTGGGGTGAGGGTGTTTCTAGGTGAGGAGGAGCTGTGCCCTCCTGCCAAGGCACCAACTTAATTCCCTGTACAGAAGGTCATGCCAGGACCCACGCTCCTCCCTCCTGTGTCGTCCGCGACCGCGTCGCTCTCGGCCCTATTTATAGTGCGGTGATAGGATCAGGGGGAATAAGCATTTAGTGTCCCCTAAACCACTTCCCCTACTCCCCATGGCTGCTCACTGCTCGCCACACTCAGCTCCTGCTGCTGGAGAGCCTGGCCAGGACTCTTGAAGGTAGGTGAGGAACTGGGGTGCAGCTTGCTAGGAGCTGGGGTGCTGCTGGGGGTCCATGGCATCCCTCCCAGTACTTCATCCTCACCAGCCTGGGATGAGGATGGCTTTTGGGCAGGAGAAACTGGAGGAGCAGAGGAGGAGTGTGATGTCTTAGTGCTGGGCAAGGATCAGACAACAGCTCTGGCTATAGGAGGAGCCCAGTTTCTCTGGACCCAAGTCACACCTTTGCCTCAGGTGGCTGGGGAGATGGTGATTTGTCACGCCATCCCTCCAGCCCCTCCCGGATCTGAGCCCGTGTGGGGCAACCAGCCCACGGTCAGGGGCCGTTCAGACTACCCCAGGGGTGGATTCATGGTGTGACACCATGCAAGGGTGCACTGGTTGTCTGGGCTCCCCATGCAGATGTCCACCATTCACTCTGTACTCTGTTTATAGTTACATCTACCAAGAGAATCTTGTACTTGGGGACGTGGAGGGAGTCCCAGGTCCTTTGCCCTGTGTGCCTGGGCCATGGGGATGGCTGGCAGGGGCCAGGGCAGGTGGGTGGACATCATATTGCGGAGGGTGGATTGTTTCTCTGCCTCTCCATCATCTGTCTTCTTCCTCTGGTTCCTATTTCAAGGAGTGGCCGTGTGTCCTCTCTGCAGGAGCCAGCTCCTTCCCATGCATGGTCCTGTGTGGGCAGAAAGCCCTGCCTGAGGGCTTGATCGTCTCCAACCAGACCTCTGCACTCTGCAGGCTAACCTGGAGCTCTGCAGGAGGTGAAACAGTCCACGAAGATTGTGGAGCCTGGCCAGGAGAGCAGAGGAGCTCCTGCTGGACCTGCTCCAAGCTCGGTGGCCACCAGGGAGGATGCTTTATGGGGAGAGGTGTGTCTCTTGCCTGCAGTGACCCCCTTGGTGGGAGCTCTGGGATCCTTACTGATGCTCTGTTCCTATATAGCTGCAACCTCACCCATTAGCTCTCAGGAGAAGACCTGGTGTTATGCCCTGGGGTTTGCCACCTTTCTCCCCACCGTTGTTTGCCGATGACACACTTGGCATCATCCTTGTGCCCCATCCTCGCCTGCCTGATGAAGGCCGACCCCAGCACCAGCTCTGCCGGGGTGGGTTTGCTGCCCCTCATCCTCCTGGCCGTGCTGAGCAGCCTCTCGCTGCAGAAATCCCTGCCTGCAGCCTACCGAGCCCAGGAGGGTCCCCAGGAGAGCCCAGGCTTGATCCAGTGTGGGGAGTACAGCAACCAGGTGCTGCCCAACGGGCGCTGCAAGATCGTGGCCACGCTGCCGCAGGGGGACGAGCAGCGCTGCCCGACATGTTCCGCTGCACCGATGAGGTGTCCTACTGGCTCCACGAGAACGAGGAGAGGAAGCAGCAGATCCTGGAGCTGCGGGAGCTCATTTCAGAGCTACAGGAGGAGCTGAGGAACCACCGGCACCGCATCAAAGTCCTTGAGCTGCAGGTAAAGGGCCGCCCCTTCGCGGAGCCCCGCCGTGCAGGCGCCGCTGGCCCTCCCCGTGGTCCCTTCCAGCTCCCTGCAGCTTGCAGGGGGAGCGTATGGTGTGGTTCTGGCCATGGGCTGGGATAACCATTAAGCCCCCAGCTGCTCCCACTGGGATGGCTCAGGAGCCTCCCAGGGCTGGTCTTGACAAACCCCTCAGTGTTTCATCTGTGCTGTCTCCTCCAGCTTCAGGCCTGCCTAGGAGAGGTGCTGAGGGCACCAGACACAAACTGGAGCACAGCAAGTTCCACCTGAACATGATGAAAACCTCACTTGCTGTGAGGGTGCTGAAGAGAGGTTGTGGAGTCTCCTTCTCTGCAGAGATTCCAAACCTGTCTGGCTGTGACCCTGGGCAACCTGCTCTGGGTGACCCTGCTTAGCAGGAGAGCTGGACTAGAAGGTCTCCAGAGATCCCTTCCAAGCCCCACCATGCTGGGAGTGTTCTGCCCAGGGAGGTGGAGGAGTCACCATGCCTAGAGGTGTTCAAGAGGGGATTGGATGTGGCCCTTGGTGCCATGGTTCAGTAGCCATGAGGTGTTGGGTGACAGGTTGGACTTGATCTCTGAGGTCTCTTCCAACCTTATTGATTCTATGAGCTGCTGGTGGCTGTAGGGGGGGCTGAGCTGATGGCCTCGAAGATGTTCAGACAAGGGAACTGTATGTGCAGTGTGAGCCACACATGTCCAACATCCATGCCCAGATCTTGCACCTTCTTACCCTGCTGATTTCCTTCTGCTCATCTGGGTCTAGCTCCAAGTTGCTAGGGAGCTGTACACACTGTTGAACTCAGTGGGCAAATGCAAACACTCCCAGGTCTTTCCAACCAGGAGTGTTTAGACCTTTCACACATGCACAGGCAGATGTCCTGCACTTGTGTCAGAACACTCCCATGAAAGCTCCAGGCTTGGGGAACTGTGGATGAAAACTGTCTAGAAGAAAAAGACCTGGGCAGAGTGGTTGACAGCTGCCTGCAGATGAGCCTGGGTGTGCCTGGGCGGCCAGATCACCCTCAAACCATGGCCCTCAGCACCACAACTCCACATCCTGTAAATCCCTCCAGAGATGGGGACTCCACTGCTTGCCTGGGCAGCCTGTTCAAGGCTGAACATCCCATAACCAGTTTTGCACAGTCCCACAAACCCAGAATACTCCTTGTCATTGTGTTTCTCCCTTCTTATCAACTGCACTGTTCAGGTGGATCCTCTTTAAGGCCACATCCAGCAGATCCCTCCCTGGCCCATCTTATTGTCTCCCTTGGCACTTTCTGTGTCTTCTTGCTTAGTCTATGATCCCTTTCCTTGCTCTTTGATATTTCTTTGTCCTGAATCATCCTTGGACAGGCAGTGAATGCTTTCACGTCATACCCTGGCTGGCTTCTGGGGAGACAGAATAGAATCAATGGGGTTGGAAGAGACCTTTGAGATTGAGTCCAACCTATCACCCACCACCATCTCATCAACTCAACCATGGCACCAAGCACCCCAGCCAGTCTCCTCCTAAACATCCCCAGGGATGGTGACTCCACCACCTCCCTGGGCAGCACATTCCAGTGGCCAATCTCTCTTTCTGGAAAGAACTTCTTCCTAACATCCAGCCTCAACCTCCCCTGGCACAGCTTGAGACTGTGTCCTCTTGTTCTGGTGCTGGTTGCCTGGGAGAAGAGACCAACCCCCTCCTGGCTGCAATCTCCCTTCAGGTAGTTGTAGAGAGCAAGAAGGTCTCCCCTGAACCTCCTCTTCTCCAGGCTAAGCAACCCCAGCTCTCTCAGCCTCTCCTCACAAGGCTGTGCTCCAAAAGGGAGGATGGAATGCCTCTTCCTCGATTCCAGTGTCAAGGGTCTCTATGGAATCCAGCTGATCACTGGTCAGTGAATGCAGACATAGAGGCTGCTGAGACCTCTTGGATTGAATGAGTTGAGAGAGAGCTTGTTTCTCCTCAGTGGCAGCTCAGATGTGTCTGCCCTGAGGTGCTGCTGGGCTCCTCATGCTACAAGGAAAGCAGAGGGACACAGGATGCATCCAGGGGGCCTGGAGCAGACGGGTCCCGTGTCCTGTCTAGGTACAACACAATACAATACACCAGGTTGGAAGAGACCTTCAAGATCATCGCGTCCAACCTATCAACCAATCCAACCCACCTCAATACAATCCAACCCACCTAAACAACTAAACTGTGGCACCAAGCACCCCCATCAAGCCTCTTCTTGAACACCTCCAATGAAGGTGACTCCACCACTTCCACAGGCAGCTGATTCCAGCGGGCAATCACTCTCTCGGTATAGAACTTCTTCCTAAGATCCAGTCTAAACCTGCCCTGGTGCCTCCAGGTGGTCTGTACCTAAGGAACAGGGCATCTGTGCCACCAAGATCCTGCCACACTCAGAAAAGGGACACCCTCTGGGATCTTTTGACACTGTTTGTAGAGTTTCAGACCTTGACTGGAAAAGACCCTGAGCAATAGGGTCCAGCCCTGCTTCCTGCAGAGGAGTGGGCTGCAGTCCTCCAGCCTTTTCTTCTAGCTCTTTATTTTTTCTTTTCCCCCCCTGTGAATCTAAAACCCCAGAGAGATGAGAGGCCCAGAAGAAGGAAGAAGCCTGGTTAGGTCTCCTCCACCTCTGTTCCTCCCACTAAGGAGGTATAGCTCCCTTAATCCATCTTCACAAATCAGCCTCTTGCTGGCTGATCTCCCTGGGCTGTGCCGTCGGTATTTCTTCAGGAGCTCAGCGTGGGCTCGTCTATCCAAGCAGAGACATGTCTCTGAGCTGAGCGAGAGCAAAAGGCTCTTCCAGGTCACAGCTCCTCTTCAGCTAATGGGGACAGCCCAGTTCATACAATAGAACCATAGAATGCTTTGGGTTGGAAGGTCATCCAGTTCCAGCTCACCTGAAGTAAGCAGAGACATCTTCCACTAGATTAGATTGTTCAGAGCCCCATCCAACATTACCTGGAGGGATGGGACATGGGATCCAGCCAAGGGGCACTGAGAGAGCTGGCAGAAGTGTTCACCAAGGCACTTTTTAATCACTTAGCAGCAGGCTTGGCTAGCTGGGAAGGTCTAGTTTACTGGTTGTTAGCAAATGTGGTGCCCACCTGTGCACTCACAATAAGGAAGTGGCCTCAAGCTGCACAAGGGGAGGTTTAGGTTGGACACAAGAACAATTTCTTCCCTGAAAGGGTTGTCAAGCCCTGGAACAGGTTGCCCAGGGCAGTAGTGGAGTCCCCATTCCTGGAGGGATTGAAAAGCTGTGTAGGTGTGGTGCTGAGGGACATGGTTTAGTGGTGACCTGGCAGTGCTGGGTTAATGGTTGGACTCAATGATCTTAAAGGTCTCTTCCAACCAAAATGATTCTGTGATTCTATCCACAGCCTCTCTGAGCAATCTGTTCCAGTGCCTGGGCACTCATTGGGTCAGATGACTTGACCCCATCTCTGCCACGCTTTCCTCCTAGTGCAATGTGATTCACCAAAGGGAATCTCCTCATCCAGCCTTTGCTGTGCATTTCCAGCCCTATCATGTTTGCACAGCTGGGTATGCACTGAACAAGATCCCCAACAGCACAGCCAGGGATGCAGGATCTGCCCAGAGAGCCTTAGAATCTTCTGTGGAGAGATTCCAAACCCACCTAGACACAATTTTGGGCAACCTGCTCTGGGTGACCCTACTTGAGCAGGGGGGTTGGTCTAGATGGTCTCCAGAGGACCCTTCCAAGCCCCCCCTCCCCATGCTAGGATTCTGTGGTTCTGTGAGGGGAGCAGCATCAGGGCACTCTCACGGTGGCCAGCTGTGCTGGTTTAATCAGCAGCAGGAAATATCATCTGTGGAGGAGGGGACTGTCTGGGAGGAAGCATCATGGGGTTTACTTGGAGAGCTGCTGCGTGGGTGAAGGCAGCTGGAAGAAGTCTGTATCAGTCACAGCTCACAGAGCAGGTTGATTTATGGTAGAGAGGGAGACATTGCAGCCCTGAGGAGGAAAGCACCACGTCGTGGCATCCATAATTCCCACTTTGTTGGCCCTCTGCCTGTCCAGCTGGTGTGGATTTGGGGATGTGGGCAGCCTTGGTGGGCTTCTAGCAGGGCCATGCAATGCTCAGGCAGCACCGGGAAGGATACAGAGCTGCCAAAACCCAGCAGTGGTGATGCCATCTCCTGGGAACGGTGACCTGAGAGCTGTCCCGGCAGGGATGGGGATCAAGGTGTGAGCTGGGTCCTGGAAGCAGCTGGAAGGGGAGAAAACATACTCTAGGCATCAAACCCCTGCCAGCTGAAGGAAATCACGGCCCTCAGCAGCAGTTCTGCAGGCAGCGATGAGCCAAGATCTCTGTCCCCACCTGAAAAATCCAGGTCTGATGCTGGAGACAGGGAGAGTGAGAGAAGCAACTCGCTTATTTTGAGGCTCTTAGTGTGACTTGTGACAATGATGTGGAGGAGATGGCCAGGGAAGGGCAGTGGAGAGCCAGCATCCCCCCACCACAGGGGGGGGTCCGGGATTGCCCAGCCCTCGGGAGGCACTGGGGAGCAGGGAGTGGAGATGTTTCCGTGCCCAGAGGAGGGAGGTAGGGGTTCCCAGGATGATGTGAGGGTTTGGAGGTGCTGCTCAAGGCCTGCTCTGCCATCTAATGGACAGGGAGCACTGAACAACCTGAGGCAAGGGTGCCCATCTCCTGAAAGCAGCGGTGGGCATCTCCAGCCAGCTCCTGTGTAAGTATTACACAGGATCAGAGCCTGATGTCACACAATCCTTGAGTCACAGAATGGTTTGGGTTGGAAGGGACATTCAAAGCTCATCCAGTTCAACTCCCCTACAGTGAGTAAGGACATCTTCAACTAGAGGAGGGTGCTCAGAGCCCTGTCCAACCTCACCAGGGATTTCCAGGGATGGGACATCAACCAGCTCTCTGGGCAACCTGGGCCAGTGTCTCACCACCCTCAGTGGAAACAATTTCTTCCTTCTGTCTGGTCTCAATCTCTTTTGGTTTAAATCCACCAGCCCTGTCACAATAGGCCTTGCTAAAAAGTCTGTCCCCATATTTTTTTTTATCAACCCCCCCTGAAGTAGTAGAAGGCCACGAGAAGGTCTCCTTGGAGCCTTCTCTTCTCCAGACTGAACAACCCCAACTCTCTCAACCTGTCCTCACAGCAAAGCAGTCCAGTCCTCTCATCATTTGTGTGCTCCATCTGGACCCATTCCAACAGGTCCAGGTCTTTCTTGTGCAAAGCTCGTCCTAAAAACAAAACAGCAAAAGGTCCTAAAGGGGCTCTGGTCCTGTATCATGCTTGCCCTTGCCTAGTGTGGCTGTGGTCCTCGCTGTTTAGAGGACACCAGCTGCTGACCACTAAGCTGAAAATAGAAAAGAATAAACCAGGTTGGAAGAGACCTCTGAGATCATGGAGTCCAACCTATCACCCAACACCCATCTCATCAACTAACCCATGGCACCAGCACCCCAGCCAGGCTCTTCCTAAACCCCTCCAGGGATGGGGACTCCACCACCTCCCTGGGCAGCACATTCCAATGGCCAACCTCTCTTGCTGGGAAGAACTTCTTCCTAACCTCCAGCCTGAACCTCCCCTGGTGCAGCTTGAGACTGTGTCCTCTTGTTCTGGTGCTGGTTGCCTGGGAGAAGAGACCAGCCCCCACCTGGCTACAACCTCCCTTCAGGGAGTTGTAGACAGCAAGAAGGTCTCCCCTGAGCTCCTCTTCTCCAGGCTAAGCAACCCCAGCTCCCTCAGCCTCTCCTCACAGGGCTGTGCTCCAAACCCCTCCCCAGCCTTGTTGCCCTTCTCTGGACACCTTCCAGCACCTCAACATCTTTCCTAAACTGAGGGGCCCAGAACTGGACACAGGACTCAAGGTGTGGCCTAACCAGTGCTGAGTCCAGGGGCACAATGACCTCCCTGCTCCTGCTGGCCACACTGTTCCTGATGCAGGCCAGGATGCCATTGGCCTTCCTTGGCCACCTGGCACACTGCATCTCGTGTTCAGCCTATCACACCAGCACCCCCGGTCCCTCTCTGCCTGGCCACTCTCCAGCCACTCTGACCCCAGCCTGTAGCACTGCCTGGGGATGTTGTGGCCAATGTGCAGAACCTGGCACTTGGATGTAGCATCTCTTGCCCTTGGACTCTGCCCATCTGTCCAGCCTGTCAAGGTCCCTCTGCAGAGCTCTCTACCCTCTAACAGATCCACACCTGCCCTCATCCTGCAACATGTTGGCAAGCTATGGAGATCCTTATGTGTTCTGAAAACATGATGTGGCTCAAGGGAGCCTGAATACATTTTGGAAGGAAACCCCAGCATGCTAAATACATAGAGGCCACATCCACCTTTCATCAGGGTGCAATCTGAGGGGTGTTTGGAGAGGACCCTTGCCTACCTGCACCAAAGCCTGGGTATCATAGAATCAATAGGTTGGATAAGACTCAAGATCATCCAGTCCAACCTGTCACCCAACACCTCATGACTACTGAACCATGGCACCACGGCCATGTCTGTCCCCTCTTGACACCTCCAGGGATGGGGACTCCACCACCTCCTGGGCGCACATTCCAATGGTAAACAGCTCTCTCTGTGAAGAACTTTCTCCTCACCTCGAGCTTAAATTCCCCTGGAGCAGCTTGAGACTGTGTCCTCTTGTTCTGGTGCTCTTCTGGGAGAAGAGACCACCCCCACCTGCGCAACCTCCCTTCAGTAGGTGTAACAGCAAGAAGGTCTCCCCTGAGCTCCTCTTCTCCAGCTAACAATCCCAGCAATAAACCAAGAATCACAGACTCTCAGCATGGTGGAGGTTGAAGGGAGTTCTGGAATATCTAGTCCAAACCCCTGCTAAAGCAGGGGCACTCACAGCAGGTTGCCTGGGGGAGCTTGGAATCTCTCCAGAGCAAACTCCCCCACCTCTCTGAACAGCCTGGTCCAGGGCTCTGGCACCCTCACAGCAAAGTAGTTTTTCCTCATGTTCAGATGGAACCTCCTGGGTTCTGGTTTGTGCTCACTGCCCCTTGTCCTGTTGCTGAAAAGAGCCTGGCCCCATCCTCTTGACACCCTCCCTTTAACATTAAGAAGCTCCTCCCACTCTTCTCCAGGTTAAACAGCCCCAGGTCTCTCAGCTTTTTCCTCCTCATCAGAGAGATGCTCTCTGCTCCCCTCTGCATCTTTGTAGCCTCCACTGGACTCTCTCCAGTAGTTCTTTGTATCTCTTGTGTCTGGAAACCCAAACTAGACCAAATACTCCAGATTGACCATATTAGGGCAGAGTAGAGAGAGAGAACTTCCCTCAACCTGCTGGCTACACTCTTATTAATGCACCTCAGGACACCATGATGGCATGGTTAGGCCATACCTTGAGTACTGTTCTGGGCTCCTCAATTAAGAAGGACATTGAGACTCTTGAACGTGTCCAGAGAAGGGCAACGAGGCTGGGGAGAGGCCTTGAGCACAGCCCTGTGAGGAGAGGCTGAGGGAGCTGGGGTTGTTTAGCCTGGAGAAGAGGAGGTTCAGGGGAGACCTTCTTGCTCTCTACAGCTCCCTGAAGGGAGGTTGTAGCCAGGAGGGGTTGGTCTCTTCTCCAGGCAACCAGACCAGAACAAGAGGACACAGTCTCAAGCTGTGCCAGGGGAGGTTTAGGCTGGATGTTAGGAAGAAGTTCTTCACAGAGAGAGTTGTTGGCCATTGGTGGAGTCCCCATCCCCAGAGGTGTTCAAGAGGGGATTGGATGTGGCACTTGGTGCCATGGTCTAGTACTCATGAGGTGTTGGGTGACAGGTTGGACTTGATGATCTCTGAGGTCTTTTCCAACCTTATTGATTCTGTGATTCTTCTTGGCAGAGACCGTTGCTGGCTCATGGGGAACTTGCTCTCCCCCAGCACTCCCTGTTCTTCTCTGTGGAGCTGCTTTCCAGCAGGTCAATCCCTGGCCTGTACTGCTGCAGGTGGTTATTCCTCTCTCGGTACAGGACTCAAGACAGTCTCTAGCCTGTCCAAGCCTTGCTACCTGTGGCTCCCATGGTGAGGGGCTGCAGGGGGGAGGGTGAAGGTTCAGGCTCCATTCCTGGAGTTCACAGAATCACAGAGTGCTAGGGGTTGGAAGGGACCTTGAAGGATCGTCCAGTCCAAGCCCCCTGCCAGAGCAGGATCACCTACACCAGATCAGAGCGGAGGGCGTCCAGGTGAGTCTTGAATATCTCCAGAGGGGGCAGACGCTCTTGCTCTCTCCTGCTGCACCCAGCATGTGCTCCTCTGCCCGCTTGCTCCCTGCCTGCTTTCCCCTTCCCCGGGGGGGTGGTTCTTGGGGCCGTGCTGGTGCCCGGGCGTCCTCATCTCATCCCCCCGCCCCGTGTCTGCAGCACGAGGAGGCAGCCGGCCGCAACCACAGCTTGGCGCAGCGGGTGCAGGACCTGGAGCACCGGTACAGCGAGGCCAGCACCCTGCAGCACATCCAGGCCACGCTGCTCTACGACATGCAGGCCCAGATCAACAACATCTCCGTCCTCGCCGACTGGGCCTGGCGCAACCCCACCTGCCTCGGCCCCGCCGAGATGAGGCTGCAAGAGGAGATGCACCAGCCAGGTGCTGGGGATGGCTGGGAGGGGATGCTTCAGCCCTGCAGAGAATGCTTTGGCTTAGGAGGACCTCAAAAAGCACCTAGATTCCTGGAGCGGTTTAGGTTGGAAGGGACCTTGAAGGTCATCTAGTTGCAGCCTGCTGCCATGGGAAGGGACAGAGATTCCTTGAATGGTTTAGGTTGGAAGGGACATCGAGGATCATCTAGTTCCAATTCCCTGCCATGGGAAGGGACAGAGATTCCTAGGAAGGTTTATGTTGGAAGGGTCCTTGAAGATCATCTAGTTCCATCCCCTGCATGGACAGGGACAGAGATTCCTGAATGGTTAGGTTGGAAGGGACATTGGGATCATCTAGTTCCAATTCCCTGCCATGGGAAGGGACAGAGATTCCTAGAATGGTTTAGGTTGCAGGGCACTTGAAGATCATCTAGTTCCAATCCACTGCCATAGGCAGGGACATCGAGTCCTAGACCAGTTTAGATTGGAAGCGACCTTGAAGGTCGTCTAGTTCCAATTCCCTGCCATGGGAAGGGACAGAGATTCCTTGAATGGTTTAGGTTGGAAGGGACATCGAGGATCATCTAGTTCCAAATCCCTGACGTGGGAAGGGACAGAGCTTCCTAGAAAGGTTTATGTTGGAAGGGTCCTTGAAGATCATCTAGTTCCAACCCCCTGCCATTGGAAGGGACAGAGCTTCCTGGATTGTTAAAATGGTTTGGGTTAGAAGGGATCTTGAAGACCATTTAGTTCCAACCACCTGCCATGGGCAGGGACAGGGATTCCTGGATTCCTATAATGGTTGAGGTTGGAAGGGACCTTGAAGATCATCTAGTTCCAATTCCCTGCCATGGGCAGGTACATAGATTCCTAGAATGGTTTGGGTTAGAAGGGACCTTGAAGGTCATCTAGTTCCAATTCCCTGCCATGGACAGGGACAGCTATTGCTAGGATGGTTTAGGTTGGAAGGGGCCTTGAAGATCATCTAGTTCCATCCCCCTGCCACGGGAAGGGACAGAGCTTCCTGGATTGTTAAAATGGTTTCTAAGTTAGAAGGACCTTGGGTCTTTTAGTTCCAACCACCTGTCATGGGCAGGGATTCCTGGATTCCTAGAAGGGCTTAGGTTGGAAGAGACCTTGAAGATCATCTAGTTCCAACCTGCTGCCATGGGCAGGGACATTGATTCCTAGAGCAGTTTAGGTTAGAAGGGACCTTGAAGATCATCTAGTTTCAACCCCCTGCCATGGGCAGGGACATCTTCAACCAGTCCAGTTTGCCCAAGCCCCATCCAACCTGATCTTGAACACATCCAGGGGCTTCCACAATTTCTCTGGACAACCTTTTTTTCAAGGGGAGGTTGAAAGAAAATGCTGTAGAAGTAGTTTAAAAGCCCTTTGCATCAGCCAGGAGGATGATCTCACCCAACCTGCCTTCCCAAGGCAGCCAAGAGGGCTCCTCAGAGCAATGGACACCTCTGGGATGGCTTCCAGCCTGTCAGGGAGGACGGTGCTGTCCCTCACTGCTGCTTTTTTTTCACTTCGTGGATGGTGTGAGATGATTGCAGGGCCCAGCTGAGGCTCTGCCAGCCAGGCTGGCGCTGCTCTCAACAGTCAGCTGTGTGAGCCTTCCTCCCAGATCCAGGGCCTGGGTTGCCACCACAAAAAGCTTACAAAACACCACACATTAGGGCTTTTTTTTTCTCTTTCCTTTCAGATTTCACAGCAAGGGCTTTGGTGAAAATCTACAGCTTTGGGAACCAAACCTTTTCTGTTAGTTCTCCATGCTCTATTTTTAATAAACTCATTAGTAGTTGTCTTTTTTTTGTCCCCTCCCAGGATTTTGGTTGTTTCCTTCTTAATCCTGGACTATTTTCTTTGGGATTTTAGCAAACCTGAACATTTTCAGTGCTTGAGTTTCTTTCATGTGAGGTTCAGTTTGACTGACACCCCACCTCCCTCTCCTCCCCAGTTTTCTGCCAAAGCACCCACTCCTGTGCAAACCGTTTTAGCAGGCTCTACCACAGCCAGGATCCTTAAAGCTCAGCCTTAAGGTGATGGAAAGGTACTGAGGTGCTTCTGCATGGTCCATGGCAAGGGATGGTGGCCTTTGAGAAGACAACCCAAATGTGCCAAGCTGGTCCCTGTGCCCCAGGTCTTGGCTCCCACAGCAGATGCCCAGGAGTAGCATTGGAGAAGGATGAAGCAACACTTGGAACCATAGACTCTCAGAGTCATTTGGGTTGGAAGAGACCTTTAAGGCATCAAGTCCAACTGTTAACCCAGCACTGCCAGGTCACCACTAAACCTATCCCTCAGCACCACATCTACACAGCTCTTAAACCCCTCCAGGGATGGGGAATCCACCACTGCCCTAGGCAGCCTGTTCCAGGGCTTGACAACCCCTTTTGGGGAAGAAATTGTTTCTCAGGTCCAACCTAAACCCCTCTGGCACAACTGGAGTCTGTTTCCTTCTCCTTGTTAGAAGAGACCAGCCCCACCTAGCTCCAACTCCTTTCAGGGAGTTGTAGGGAGTGAGTAGGTATCCCTTGAGCCTCCTTTTCTCCAGGCTAAACAACCCCAGTTCCCTCAGCTGCTTCCACAAGAGTGGTGCTCTAGACCCTTCACCAGCTTTGTTGTCCTTCAGCTTCAGAACAAGGTCTGACTCCAGGATTATTTGTGGGCAAGACCCTGGAACAGGTTGCCTAGGGAGGTGGGTAGAAGCCTCATCCCTGGAGGTTTGAAAGGCCAGGCTGGATGTGGCTGTGAGCAACTGATGTAGTGTGAGGTGTCCCTGCCCGTGGCAGGTGGGGTTGGAACTGGATGATCCTTGAGGTCCCTTCCAGCCCTGACAATCCTATGATTACAATTGCCACCCGTGGTTGTGTGCCCCTTTCTGCAGGCCATGCCCTAAACCC
Organism: Colaptes auratus; assembly: GCA_015227895.2. Taxonomy (NCBI): domain Eukaryota; kingdom Metazoa; phylum Chordata; class Aves; order Piciformes; family Picidae; genus Colaptes; species Colaptes auratus. The sequence goes on along the minus strand of CM037641.1, from coordinate 8,307,223 downwards.
CAGGTTTCTCTGTCTCTCAGAGGTGAAGCATGGCAGGAACTGCCCCATTGACTGTGCCTCTGTTTACTACAACGGGCTCCGGCGCTCCGGCGTCTACAGCATCATGCCTCGGTTGGAGGGATGCCCATCGAGGTGCTGTTGAGATGGACACTGAAGGTACTGTGAAGGGGCTGCCTACCAACATCTTCCAGCAGTGCTTTGGGTGGGATTTGTCTAACCTGAGAGCTGCATTTTGTACCTGAGCTGCTTCTAAGCTGCTTTAGAGTCAATGAGAGCAGCACCTGCATAACAGAATAGAATAGAATTGACAGGATGGAAAGACCTTCTGAGATCATCAGTCCAACTGATCACCCAACCCATCTCATCAACTAACCATGGCACCAAGCACCCCAGCCATCTCTTCCAGCCCACTCCAATGGTCATCACTCTTCTTTCTACTTCTTCCAACCTCCAGCCTAACCTCCCTGGTGCAGCTTGAGACTGTGTCCTCTTGTTCGTGCTGGTTGCCTGGGAGAAGAGACCAACCCCCCCTGGCTACAGCCTCCTTCAGGTAGTTTGTAGACAGCAGTAAGGTCTCCTCTGAAGCCTCTTCTCCAGCCTAAACAATCCCAGCTCCCTCAGCCTCTCCCACAGGGCTTGTGCTCATAAGGGTCCTTCAGGAACAGAGAGGCCTTGTCCTCTCTGCTGACTAAGGAATGTTTTGGATGAAGATTTCAGTAGCCTAAATACATGTGTTTAGTGCTCTTGAGATGTCTTCATGCCCCACTCTAGTGGAGGCTTAGGGAAACAGGAGCTGTCTGGAACAGTAGCTGTGTTGTTAGGTGTATCCAGGGGGGGTTGTCCCTTCTCCCAGGCCACCAGCACAGAACAAGAGGACACAGTCCTCAAGCTGTGCCAGGGGAGGTTTAGGCTGGATGTTAGGAAGAAGTTCTTCCCAGAAAGAGAGATTGGCCATTGGAATGTGCTGCCCAGGAGGTGGTGGAGTCCCCATCCCTGGTGGTTTTAGGAGGAGACTGGCTGGGGTGCTTGGTGCCATGGTTAGTTGATGAGATGGTGTTGGGTGATAGGTTGGATTTGACGATCTCAGAGTTCTCTTCCACCTTGTTCTATTCTATTCTATTCTAGTCTATTCTAGTCTAGTCTATCTATTAGTCTAGTCTATTCTATTGGGTGTGGGGGGGTGAGGTAGATCTTCCACAGACATTTTTGAAGTGTAAATGAATGAGCAGGTGACCTCCACTCCCTCACTGTCTAAATATCCATAGGGACACTGATGTCATCCTGGGAAGGAATAACATGCTGCATCTGGAAGGTATAATAAACTGCAGCAGTACAGGTCAGGAGGTGATCTGCTGGACAGCAGCCCTGTGGAGAAGGACCTGGGAGTCCTGGTGGATAAAAGTTATCCCTGGGACAGCAATGTGCCCTTGTGGCCAGAGAGCCAGCGATCGTGGGGTGCCTTAAGAGGAGGGTGTCCAGCAGATGGAGGGAGGTTATCCTCCCTCTCTACTCTGCCCTGGTGAGACCTCACCTGGAATATTGCATCCCATTTTGGGCACCCCAGCTCAAGAGGGACAGGATCTGCTGGAGAGAGTCCAACAGAGGGCTACCAGGATGCTAAAGGGACGGAGCACTGCCCTGTGAGGAGAGGTTGAGAACCCTGGGCTGTCCAGTCTGGAGAAGAGAAGACTGAGAGGGGATTTAATAAATGTTTCTAAATACCTGAGGGCTGGGGGTCAAGGGGAGGGCACGGCTCTGCTCACCTGCACCCTGTGATAGGACAAGGGCAATGGATAGAAACTGCAGTACAGGAGGTTTCACTCAGTGGGAGGACTTCTTCACTGGGGGTTCCCAGAGCACTGTACAGGCTGCCAGAGAGGTTGTGGAGTCTCCTTCTCTGGAGACTTCCCACCCTGTCTGGATGCATGCTGTGTGACCTGTGCTGGATTCTCTGCTCCTCCTGCTCTGGCAGGGACTTGGACTCAATGATCTCCGGAGGTGCCTTCCAACCCTAGCATCCTGTGATCCTGAGGTGCAACCTTATCAACAAAATTAGCTCCCAGCATCTGGTTTTGGAAGAAAGAACAAAAAATTCATCAGGGACAGGAGGTGATGGCTTGTCAGTTCCTTGTCCCATGTTGGTTACATCAACATGTCCCTGCTGGAGGAAGGAGTTCATCTCCTCACATGTGGCATCTCACCTCTTGGAGGATCTACAGGTGATGGCAGCCTTGGGATCCACATGGTTGTTACAAAACACTGCTCAGTGTGGTCTCTGTTATGTCATGACTATTATCTGCACAACCATCAGCACCCTTGGACACTGCCTAGGGACAGGCTGATCAAACACAGAACGAACAATGGCCCCGGACCCGTCTGCCCTGTGTCCCGAATTCCCCCCCCCCCCAGCCCCAGCTTACAGTGTTAGAATGGAAAAAGAGAGAAGAGAGGGATTTGGACAGATGGGAGAGCAGATGGACAGTGAGACAATCCTGGGAGAGCTCCTGTGCCTCTGTGGTACTGCAGAACAGTACATAATCATCTCCAGACTCCGGGATCTCTGCTTGTGTCCACTCCCAAACTTTCAGGAGGTTTTGCCTCCTGAAAATTACTCTCTCTGCCTCATTTTAAATCAACCCGAGGCTGGAATGACCACCTGACAGCCAGCAAGGAACACCATCATGAGCCAGCATGGAAGAGGTGGAGGCCTCTTGCTGTGGGTTGTGATGGGCATCATCATGTTGTATCCCCACGCAGCAAGGGACGCTGTGTCTTGCCAGCTGGTGAGAGGACACATGACAAGGGGAGACCTTGCTGAGCTGCAGATGGATCCTCAGAGGTGACATCAGTAAGGGTCTGTCTGGGATGCTTGGATGTTCCCTGGATGCTCCCACTTTATCCCCCTAAAATCACAGCGTGGTAGGGGTTGGAAGAGACCTCTGACGATCATCTGGTCCACCCCCTGGCTAAAGCAGGTCACTCACAGCAGGTTACCCAGGATCCCGTCCAGGCAGGTTTGGAGTCTCTGCAGAGAAGCAGACACTCCACGAGCTCTCTGGGCAGCCTGGTCCAGTGTTCCAGCACCCTCAAAATAAAGAAGTTCTCCCTCCTGCCAGATGGAGCTCCTGTTGCTTATCTTTCTGCTGGCAGGTGGAGGCTGGACAGTCATCCAGAGGCGTCAGGATGGCTCAGTTGACTTCAACCGGACCTGGAGTGAGTACAAGGAGGCTTTGGAGAGCTGAACGGTGAATTCTGGCTTGGCAATGAGAACATCCACAGCTGACCAGCCAAGGGGACTACTCCCTGCGCATTGACCTGGAGGACTGGAAACAACAAGCACAAGCATGCCTTTACCAGGTCTTCAGGTAGAAAGTGGGATGTCCTTCCCTGGTTCTCATGGACACAACTGGCTTAGATATAGAATGGGACAATGCTCTAGCTTGGAAGGGACCTTTAAAGGCCATCCAGCCCAACTCATGTGTGGTGACCAGGACATCCTCAAACTAGAGCAGGTTGCTCAGAGCCCCATCCAATGTGACCTGGAATTTTTCCAGGGATGAGGCATCTACCATGTCTCTGGCAGCCTGGGCCAGGTCTCATCACCCTCAATGTAAACAATCTCTGCCTTCTATCGACTCTGAATCTCCCTCTTTTAGTTTAGAATCATAGAATCATAAGGTTGGCAAAGACCTCAAAGATCACCCAGTCCAACCTGTCACCCAGCTCCTCATGACTGCTAAACCATGGCTTCAAGTGCCACATCCAACCCTTTTTGAACACCTCCAGGGACGGTGACTCCACCACCTCCCTGTTTAAAACCATCACCCTTGTCCTCTCCGCAGCAGGCCCTGACAAAAGTCGTCTCCAGCTTTCTTATTGCCCCTTGAGTACCAAAAGGCAACAAGGAGGTCTCCCTGGATCCTTCTCTTCTCCAGGCTGAACAACCCCAACTCTGTCACCTGCCCTCACAGGCAAGGCTCCAGCCCTCAGAGCACCAATGTCTGGAGACCTTCAGGTGTGGGAACTCCACTGAGGGCAGAGTAATTCTGCCTGGAGATGGGGCCCCAGCTTGTCCTATCCTTCTCCTCAGCTGGATTTCACCATCACATTTTGCTCCAGGTGGAGGCCTGGGTGCGAGCCAGCCAATGTGCAATGTCATTCACCATGGCCAACACCCACAGCCCCAGGGGAAGGCAGCTGTAGGACACAATGGACAGCCCCCAGCTGCTTGGGGATGTTTTTTTTTTTGTGCAAAATTATTGACCTCTGTGTGAAAACCAGGGTCCTGCTGAGCAGCTCCAGCATCCATCTGGCTTAGGGACAGGCTTTGATTTTTGCCCTGTCTACTCATGGCTTTTGCTTATCGGAGCTGCTGTAATGTCCTTCAGCGTCTACAGCTCTTCCCCTCCTCTGCTGTTCTGTTTCCACACCACACACAGCCACATCCTTTCTTAATCAGGGCTGACCAAATCTGTCCCAGATGAAACACTTCCCTGTCTCTACTGGAAATGCTTGTGGATGACTGTGGAGTAATCCATCACCGGAGGATGCCCAAGGGACACCTTATGGAAACCTGAAGCTGGGGGCTTCAAGTAGAGCTCAGATCTACTGAAACTGAAGGTGCCTTGAAGCACCTTCCACCAACAAATGTGTGCTCTGAGTGGTCACTCCAACTTTTCTCCTCAGATGTTGCCACATGCGATGGCAACAGACCTTCAGCCTTTGCTAGCCCAGAGGAAGTGACTAATTAGCTCATTCTGGGTGAAGTGCTGGGTGCTTGTTGCAGGGAGAGGGGGTGGTGCTGTGTAATTAGAGGGATGTCTTGACAAGCCACCGCAGTCCTCTGTTGTGTTCTTTTTTTTGTTTGAGAGTCACAGCCTGCCCACTTCAGACCTCTAACAAGCGCTCTGAGTCATGACAATCATGCACATCCCGCAGAAGAGAAAAAGCTACTTTGGCTTCTGGAGGGGATGAATCAGAGTAAGGAGGCTGGCCAGAGTGGCTGGGTGACTGTGAAGTGTCCCCCCAGGAATCCAGGTTGGACAGGAGACACAAACACTCCCCATTCAATGGTCCTGCCTTTGCTTCTTGCAGCATTGAGGATGAGGAGAACTATTACCGCCTGCACGTGGATGGCTTCAGCGGGACCGTGGAGGATTCCTTCGCCTGGTACCACAACAAGATGAGCTTCAGCACCCCTGACTCGGGGAACATCTGTGCTGAGATCTCCCCGGAGGCTGGTGGTACCACCAGTGTTTCTTCTCCACCTCATGGGGTGTATTACAAGGTAA